>REGM01000075.1:823872-885088 GCA_004194415.1 Aurelia aurita | reverse complement strand
CCCCTCAAGCAAACTTTGCTATATTACGCCTAAACGACACAAGATATGACAACCAAACCTTAGTGACTTTTTAATAAAATTTAGTTGCCAATGATAATTGCAATACATTATTGTTCTAAAGTTGATCACGTGACTACAACAGCACCATATTTGGAGAGTGGTCAACTTGTTTGTTTCTTGTCTGAATTACTTCAACCATATATAATTCGATTCACCACAATTAAATAGAATTCTTCTTGTTAAGAAGCTATAAATTTGCCAATTTTCCTCTGTTTTGTCGTTTAGCAACGAATCACGTGACTAATTAATTACCATTGTTTTATTTGAGAAGCTAATTGTCCAAAGAACAATAGGGTAAAGTCTCATTTTTATATCTTATCCTTGATACAACTGCATAGGATAGGCTTCAACTTAGAGTTTGAGACTTTATTTTAGCCAGTCTGACGAGTGGTTGCTGATTTATGGCAAAAGAAAGTTGAAAAAGTGATTACTGCAAAAGAGCACTTTCTTTGTTCTCCAAAAAATGCCAAAATCATGTACATTTTGAAAGAAAGGGTTGTAGCGTTGTGTTCGCATTTTTTCTACAGTTGAAAAGCTGTCAGTAAACAATACAATTAACCTTTTTCAAACAATAGCAAAAATTCAATCGATAGCAAAAATTCGAAAAATTCGAGCAATAGAACCCTTTCTTGCAGTACTTACTTGATTTTGGCATTTATGGAGAACAAAGAAAGTGCTGTTTTGAAGGAATCACTTTCTTGACGTCCGTGTGCTATAAATCAGCAACCACATATCACATTGGCTAAAACAAAGTCTCAAACTCTAGGTTGAAGCTTATCCCATGCAACTGTATCAAGAGCGGGATAATAGAGCGCACAGCTCCTCTGCTTTATCCACACAAACAAGCTACAATGTTTCGGGACACCCTAGGTAACCACTCTTCACATACTCTTTACTGTTTACTTTAAAGAAATGCTGTCAGAATCATGCTTAGCAGTGAAATTTGATATAGAAATAGGGTCATTAGCCCACAAAAGTAGCATCTACAAAATCTAGGCCTATGTACAAATGTTGCTTATCGGAATTTAAGTCCTTGTTGTCCTTGACGTTTTGTAGGGGGATAGGGGGTCTAAACGAAAACGTCCAAACGACGTTGATTGGGGACAAATTGATATGTTCTCGGCCCCTAAACCAGGTGGTTGCAAAAACCACTGTAACAAAACCACTTATCATCAAAAATAACGTACCAAAGAACTTGTTGGCCATGGGGTAGTCATTGTCTTTGCTCCATGTGGTATAGTGCTGTATAGTTGTATAGTAATTAGAAATTATAGTAGGTTGTATCATATATTGTAACATTTTAGATTAATATAAACAAAAACTTGTTAATTATTGAATAATTTCTGTGCAAATAACGTTTTCCAAATTTCTCTTGGCAATGAGAGGGATGTTTAAATTGATATTCGTAACGTTGAAAGAAGTGAATGTATCTTTTTAGTAGGATACCAAAACATGGTTTGTAGGTAACATTGTGGTAAAAACTGGCAATTTTCCAAATTTCGACATGTTCCATCAATATTTGTCAATGCCTCTCATTCTGTAGCGGTATCTTGTAACAGAGTAGAATTTCGACAAAAAAGATGTGAGTAGAGGTGGAAACAATGCTGTGACAAGAAAAAGTTCTTGTATTGGAAAATGTTTTCTTGTCAAGTTATTCTTTTGATGATTGGTGATTTTGTTACAGTGGTTTTCAAGACCGCCTTTTCTCGAAAGCACATTTCTCTATAAACACAGCTGATAATGAACTGATTTTCACTCAACAGGTGGATATTATGCAGTTACCAGTGCCATGTAAATTGCATTAAAATCTTGCATTCAGAAATTTTTCCAGAATTTTTTTTATCGTAGGGGGTTACTTTTTTTAGCCCACACGTTATAACATGAGTGGGGTAACACAATTTGAAAGTAAAATGTAGACCTCCCAAGATTCGATCTAGAAATCCTCAGGCTTCCAAAATTCTAGCAAAAATCTCGAAATAAGAAGGATATATCTAAACGTCTCCTCGGTCTAATGTTATTTCTCTAATTCAGAAGCGGAGCCTTAAAGCCTTAAGTGTTTGAATTAAACACAAACTGCTCACCTCTACCGGGTGCGCCAAAAAAAACTATCCACGTTTGAAAAATCGTAGTACCTAGAGTACTAGATGGATTTGAATGAATCAAAGTTTGGTTGATAGCAGAAAGACTGAAGTATTTTTGTGATTGTTCTCGTATTTTGATGAGTAGAGATAATACAGCTAAATTCGAATTTAAGAAAATTCTGTGTTTGCAAAATGCCTGAAAAAGGGCCTAAAACACTTGATCAAATCTTACAGAAATTTCTCACACCGAACAATGCAAAATTACAGTTTTTCANACATCACGGTTGCTGAGAAAATCCGGGGGGGCCTTTTTTGCCCCCCCCCCCATGAAAAAGTAGTACTTGATTTACCCATGTAGAATAGGGTTAAAATCTTGCATTCAGAAATTTTTCCAGAAATTGTTTTTATCGTAGGGGGTTACTTTTTTTAGCCCACACGTTATGACATGAGTGGGGTAACACAATTTGAAAGTAAATGTAGTACTCCAAAGATTCGATCTAGAAATCCTCAGGTTTCCAAAATTCTAGCAAAAATTCTCGAAATAAGAAGGATATATCCTAAACGTCTCCTCGGTCTAATGTTATTTCTCTAATTGAGAAGCGGAGCCTTAAAGCCTTAAGTGTTTGAATTAAACGCAAACTGCTCACCTCTATAACTATACTATACAAACTATACTGTTCAGTTTCTGAATTAGATGAATAAAATTTAGGTGGGAAATGCTTAGATATATCTTCCTTCTTTTGATATATTCATATCTATATTCATCTCTATATACGTATTATATATCTTCCCTCTGGCAGAAGGCTGCAAAATGAATGAATGTTTGTTGTCAGACAGTATTGTATATGTTTTGATATAAATTCCTTCTCGTACTACTGAGAAAACATATACGTTCACTCCAGTCGGCTAGCTGGTGGGTCTTGTCTTGCATGTTCTTTTGGAAATCCAAGTTTTATATGCCTTTGAAAAGAAAGATTTAGTACAACACCTTTTGAAATCATTTTAAAATCAAGGAAGAAGCCATGCACAAATAAAAAGAACCTGCTCTCCTCGGATCCTGCAATGATGTTGCTTAGTTAGTCTATTCTGCACACAGGCTAATCAAACTTGTACTAAGTACAAGGACAGATTTTTCAACAATAGCATCTGTAGTTTAATATTGTCACGCTAGTACAATATAATTAACACATGCAGACAAAGGGATTTCTACAGCCTATCAGTAATGCGATTGTCCTGTATTTTTTATGTTATTCAAACAATTATTGCTCAGCTTCTATATTAGTCAAATAAATACCCAATGAAGATGTCTTGGAGCGCCACCAGCTTGTATGCTTCTGTGATGGAAAGTTATACAGTTTTACGGAGGACGTATCCTTCTATCTCTTTCGCTACCTCCTCCACAGAACCATACAAATTTTGCCTCCACAGAAGCATACAAGCTGCGGTACTCCACCATAGAAGCACAACTGCCGTGTCGAACTGCCCATGATCTATCGTTCTTCACAACTTATGCAGGTTTCAGGGCATCTTTGCTGTTTGCTTTGTTTAAACTCATGGTTTGACTAATAGGCCGCAAAAAGCCCTTGTCTATAATCACTGGTGTGTAAATAAAAAGCAACGGATACAAACTGCCATTGCTTACACAAAGATAGTAATTACACAATATCGTAGTCCTACACTCACTTGTAGTAAATGTTCCCAGAGCTGTCTAATGTCAGTTTAGAACTCACCACGAGCTTTTCTTCCACTGCTAGAATAACCCCAAATGACTGGAAAATTAAACATAAAGCAATGTTTAATTTCTACAATGTTAAACACTTTCATGCTTGCATTGTTGTATATAAGACGCAATACAAGTTTTTTGTTATAAGAAACTGTTTATAAGGAACTCAACTCTCAGATCGCCAACAAATTAAGAAACTCCTGTACTTGGAAAATACAACTATTTATTTTGATAAAGGAAATCCTTAGCATATTGTTATTCTATTTTTACTTGTTTCTTGTATCATATTATTTGGAAGGTACTTGAGTAATGGCTAAGCATTAAGAAGCCTCAAAAAACGTTGTTTTGAAAGATCCACGAAGGCACAGGTACCAAACATGCAGATTGTTATGGAGCCTTTAAAGGGAATTTAAGCATATAAATGTGGCTCAAGCCACTTGCGGTCATATTCTAGCCTATCAGATATCAGTATTTCCTGTTGACGTAGATCATCTACCCAAATATGGTTCGGCACGTGTCACGACCTATTGTCTTTGCACGGCTATTTTTATCACTAGCTTATATATGCTTAGATTCCATTTAAGAAACTCGTAAGAAACTCTCAGTACTCAAAATCTCAAATCTGATAATTTTAAGAGCCTTTCAGTACTGATGGCTCAAATTCTTAGTTTCTTATAAGAAGAATACGTGCATAAAACTTCACATTCAGGTAATTTGCTATAATTCTCTTTTCGCGATCTTTGATCTCTTGATCATTTTCTGAATTACAGCATTTTTTTATTTCATTTAAAAGATTTATGAATAATATTGAAGCAATTTAAAATTATCCCAAATCTTAAATTAATAGAGGGAAAACGGTAAAAATCATAGTTTGTAAAAATCATAGAGGGAAAACGGTAAAAATCATAGTTTGTAAAAATCATAGAGGGAAAACGGTAAAAATCAAAGTAAAAATCAAGACTAAAACAGTAGGCCAAAGTGTTATGGAGGAATCAGGCACAGGTCGTCCAAAGTCTTACAAGGTTTCAACAACAACATTTCATTTAAAGGAAAGCACTATAATTCATTTGGAAGCAAATAACATTTAAAAGAAGCAGTGCTAGTGAAACCTTGTCAAATTTTGGACGACCTGTGCCTGACTCCTCCATAACACTTTGGCCTGCTGTTTTAGTCTTAACGATAATCTTGCGTTTCGGAACTCTTAACTCCAAGAATATTCGACCTGCGGTGAAAATCAAACTATTGACATCTAAATTAGCCTTTATTCAATGCGAAAGTCAATACTTCAAAATTGCATCTTTTTTCAATATGGCGCTACATTCGAACAAACGGGAGTACTTTTTGGGGCACCCGGTATCACCAAATCAAATTAAATGGGATGGAAGGTGAAATTACCATTAAATCAAATGGAATAACCTTTTGTGCAATCTTTCAAAAGATTTTATCCCAGTGCTGATAAACCTGCAGCTATCATTCGGCCTCTGTAATGTCCTTTGGTCTATCCAGTGGCGTAACGCAGTTTAGGGCACCTTACTTCGAGGAACAAGGACCCCAACCAAAAGGGGTCCTGAAGGGGCCTTAAAAGAATTTTTTCGTTGGTGGCATTTTAGAATTGTTAGTTTCTTGTATGTCTATATTCACTATACTCATTGTGCTTTGTGATTCAAAAATTTGACATACTGTATTCTCTGAAGCTATCTAATCCAAGAACTTGTGGCCTAATGATATGAATCAGAGACTTCTTTGCTGACATCAGCAAAATATAAATTTTAACAGAGAATGACAATTTTTTTAGAAATTTTGATAAAGATCAATAGACAATCATATTTTCTTCACTTTTAACTAGTTTATTGATGTTTCAACCTTATACATCTTAGCACCAAATTTTATAATTAGTCTCCTATTGTACAAAGTGTATTCCCACCTCGACAATGGTCTCAACCGAAAAGCCCGGGTACAAAAGGGTTGAGTCAAGCGTATGCAACAATATTTTCTTATTTCTAGGTTTATTTCTGTTCTTAAAAATAGGAGCTAAGAATGTCAAGAAGGATTTATCACGGATTTATTATACCAGGTGAGTGAAAAAAACTTGCACCTTCCGAAAAATCATCAACAATCGATTATACTACCTATAATGAAAATTTCCTTTTGTTCTTATGTGTCAAGGACCAAATTAATTGTTAACCTTTGCAAGTTCCAAAGTCTTTAAATAAATTTTAATTTGTGGGAATTTTTGCTTTTAGAAGCTACCTGGTTTTAAAGCATGCTCTGAAATCACAACAAATTATTATCAAAGTAAGTTTCGATGCTGCATTACCACTTTTGGCTGGAAATAGCATGTTTGTAAATTACTATTAGTCAAAATAAGGTTTTTCATACCGAAATGTAAGTAATTCTCTCCCAGAAAAACAAAATAACGACCACCTATTACATATATTTGGTCCTTGACACACATACACAAAAAGACAATTCAAAGATCGGTAACATAATCTAATTTTGTGATTTTTCAACAGGTTCAAGTTCTTTTATAACTCACCACGCGGTAGATTTAATCAAAATAATTAAATTTGACTCGACATAAGTTCGACTTATGAAGTAAGCCTAAAAACCAAGAAATTTTAGAAAACATTCAGCACAGCAGTCCCTCGTGGTTTCTTAGAGGATAGAGCAAAAATTGGGCTATCAAATGACATTTTTAGCCAAGTAAATATATATTATCATTTCTGTGCAGCTTCATGGAGAAATTTTAAGAAACATTGTTTTGAGGCTTATTACAGCAATCTGAAAAATCACATTTTGGACAAGAAATGTTCTTACCTCAACAATATTAAAGAATACATCTTTAGGAACTCGAAGTAAATTTTGTTCATCTAACTCCTGGAAGGTTGAGATCCATTTTTCTTTGTCTTCACGTATCAGATGCTTGATCTTTTCCAAAGGTGTAAGAATTTTGAAAGAAGCATACACAAGAATCTTTTTGGAAAGGCACATTTCATCATACAGTGTCTCGAATTGTTTATCGACAGTTACTCCCTGCAAAATGAAAATATAACGAGTAGGTAGGAGAATAGCCTGTTTGCAGACTGCAGACTATACTCCCTGAGAAAATAGTAGGAAACTGTAAGGGGAGAATTTAGGACAATACAGATGATTTGCAGAAGATTATTAAACTGCATTCAACATCCGTCATATCAGGATTGAAGAAAACAATAGAAAACCAAATTAAACTTTACACTCCAAAAGTTTTTGTTATATCAAACTATCATTCACCCTAAACTTTGTCATTAATGAAACCCCCAGCTTCTTCGAAAAAGGAGCACAATGTTAACTTACTAAGAATCTTTTTACCCTTACATAATGCTTTCATGATAAAATCTCATTACTAAAACACTTATGACATTAAAAAAATAATTTCTGAGTGTTAGAGAATACTACCGGCCAGAAAGAAAACCCTCAAATTTAACTCTCTAAAAGAAACTTTGTTTCAACGGAAAGAAGAGGATTTAAGATATAAAAATTCATAATATTTGATCATTCTAATCTGTGTATTAGAGGCAACAGAAATGTTGAAATATCTGTCGCATGTCCAAAACATTTTATCTTCTATGTAAGTATGTTCCAAAAAGGGAGCAAAAGTTCACAAAAGGGGACAAGTTGCGCAACGCCTTCTATTACCTCTTTCGCAGCAAATAATAAATAATATAAATAATGTAATGCACTTCGACTTTCTGAAACATGAAGGGAGTCATAAATGCTCAAAGATTGGGGATCTCTATATTTACCGATAATAAAAATGTAAAGCACATCTCAGGGGAGAGTGAGAATAGTTTTCATAAATGTAGTTGCCACAAGCTCATATTCGATCCAATGCTTTCATTTTGGTGAGTTTTGGTGATACTAAAGTCTGTCTCAAATTAGATATCACGTGAGATTTGCGATTACGCCAAATTACACATGCAAAACACTTCAGTTGTTTTTATTCGCGGAAATTTTTAAATAGAATCTATTATGAGACAGACTTTCGTGTACGCCATGTCCTCTCATTAAACATCAAAGCACTGCTGTTCTTGGTTCGTGGGGGTTCGTGTCAGGAATAACCAGATAGGATGCCCATAGGATGCTAATAAATGCCTTCCAAACACGATTTGTGTTATAAGTAGAAAGCACTGCGGCTGTTTTATATTGTGCCAAAAGACAACACATAGCGACACGTGAAAATTTCTCATATTTCATATTTTCCTTTACTACTGGGTGAGTCAAAAAGTCTCAACATTTGAAGAATCGGCAAAATTTGGTTTCTTGCTAATCTTTCGACTTCATTTTGTTTAGTTGCATCAAAGATCAACATTAATGAAAGCAATTATGTCAAGTATAAGCTTTTAAAACTGAGAAGAATCTAAACACAAAGAATTCAAATGATATTTTCTCTAATATAGATTTTTGAAGGATTTTTGCGAATTTTCCAAGAGAATCAAGCGGAATACCTTGTCAAATACATGTGCAATGTTACCTTGAAATGCAGCTCTTTGATTGACGTATCGCACATCACATTGACAGTTGACAATACTGCAAAAGCACCTTTCGTTGTCATTGGGTTGCCATCCATCTATTAGAATACCAACAGAAAATATCATGATTTGTATCAATATCAACATTAACATAAAATCTTGTCAGGGAATTCACGGACAAAATATTAGTCAACGTGAGTAACTGAACCCACCATCTCCAGATTTCCCGTCCAGCGATTTAACTGGCCGATATTATTCGCCTAAAATTTTTAGCACACTCTTGCTTTCGGCTTTCGCCTTTCTCGAGCCTTGGCTGTGTACTGGACGTCATCAGCTTGCTAGTGATCGGATTAGCCCTTTATTGGTGCAAATTAAAGATTGATAATCTTGTCAGGAAATTCACTGAGAAAATTTTAGCCACACGGGGAACATTAACATAAAATTAACTAACATCAACATTAACATAAGTATGCATAGTTCTGGTACGCCTCCTTCGGATGCTTGTGAAGGCCTAATTATCCTGCTAGAGAATACCCTGTTTAAGTTACAATAACATCTAAAAAATATACGAACAATATCATATAGAAAGTGAAATGCAAATCAACACCATGCCAATTTATCAAAGAACATAACAAAATTAACTATTGCAGAGCATTTTAAATAAAGGCAAGATACTCTATTGGTCTTTGGTTCGTGCTTATACTACAACAAGCTTACTTATTTGCCATAAGGTTAGTGTTGCTTCAGAAATTTGCTTATTTGATGTGATTGTGATCATTGATACACTAACAGATCCTCAACGACCAAAAATCTGAACCCAAGATTTAATCCTATTACTGCTGGGGGGGGGTACAATGTCGTCCCGGGAAATATGATCTGATATAGTGTCGTCATTTCGGAAGATAAAGAGCCAAGGTTTACTGAATTTTCCTAAAGTTTAATAGGCTAATTAAAACTGACAATTTTTTTCAAATTGGCGGACACTGATCAAATGACGAACGTCTTTTCGACACGTAGACAGCTGGAGAAGTAAAGGCGTGATTATAGTTTTTGCGATAATGATCACAGATTATCGAGAATACTACAATTCGATAGCTCCCAATCTCAATGAGAGCTTTCAGATGATGTATAATTTTATTTGTTTTTTATGACTTCAGTAATTTTATATTTAATGACTCCATCAAAGTTTATGACGTCATATAACTAATAATAAACGTCATAGATAAGATCTTATGGCTAAATCTGGTTGTTCTCTTGATCGTTTTATACGATTTTAAGGCATTTCAAAGCATTTGCATCAGTAATTAGGGTTTTTAATGAAACAATAACAAACTGCTTTAAATAAATAATGAATAAATGAAATAAACAATGAGTTTAAATAGATATTATATTGCCATTGTTTGCTTGTTACTGATTTTTGATACATTCTAGAGCCATTATGGAAGGAATTACCAAACAAAACTTTTGTGCCAGCGTCCAATTTAAAAGTTAAAGATTTATTGAGTCTATCAGGCTTACTTTCAGTATTTCCAGGGTATTGTTGCTACTAATTCCTTTTGCAACCAATATAGCACCATCCATTCCAATTCTATTGTTACTGCATAAAAATAAGGATATTTTAACCTCACTAATAATTCTTAATGGTATCGAATATTAAAAATTGAGTGGACTGCCAATAACCTTCAGGTCCCTGAAAATTCTCACATCAAATCTACTGCAAACGACTGCTCCGCTTTGGCACATTAGAATTTTCGGAGAATACGAGGTCTGTCAAATGTCTGGCCTATCACCGTCGTGCACAAGAACCTTATTCGTATCGAACGCACTGCAATACATAAAGCAAAGAAATACAGAGCACTCCACAAAGCCATTTCATATCACTCGCATCTTGTTCTCAAATATGTAAATATCAAGTTGGATGTGTTCTCTTGTTAATGAAGTGAATAGAGCGATTCCGAGTGAGTCAGAAAAACTCGAATGTTCTTAACAGCCTCCATTTTGGTTAACTAGTCATCAGATTCTTTTGAATTGCTTTTCTCTAAGTAATTAAATTAAACAAACATGTCAGAAACTTCAGTTTATCAAAATTTGACATATCATTCTAGATTTTCAAGTACTTATATTTAGGCATCTATGTAACCATTTAGTTAGTGATTTAGGCATCTATGTAACTATTTTTATAATCTTGTACGTATAGATAAAATTTACTGCGCAATTTTTCTACACTTAATTAAGAAAGTCTCTCGGACGTTTCTCCCCTACTTTTCATTATCTCGGTGATGACACCCCTATGAAATATTATCAAAGATTAACACAGACTTTGTAACTCTTTTGAAAAATTCCGATTTTAATGTTTTCATAGCACGACAGCACGTTGCTACTGCAGAAAGAAAGGATAATAGGCAGATATTGATCAATCAATCAATCAATCAATCAATCAATTAATAACTCTATCTATGTGTCAAAATATTTNTTAGGCATCTATGTAACTATTTTTATTATCTTGTACGTATAGATAAAATTTACTGCGCAATTTTTCTACACTTAATTAAGAAAGTCTCTCGGACGTTTCTCCCCTACTTTTCATTATCTCGGTGATGACACCCCTATGAAATATTATCAAAGATTAACACAGACTTTGTAACTCTTTTGAAAAATTCCGATTTTAATGTTTTCATAGCACGACAGCACGTTGCTACTGCAGAAAGAAAGGATAATAGGCAGATATTGATCAATCAATCAATCAATCAATCAACCAATCAATCAATCAATCAATCAATTAATTAATAACTCTATCTATGTGTCAAAATATTTCAACGTACAAGCTAATTGGGGACACAGCTAATTGATCAACAAAATTTAGATCAAATTTCATGAAACTTCAGAGCCTTGTTCAGATTCATCCTCTACTTGAAAGTCAAAATTACATAATTATAAGAGTATAATAATACTTTTTGAATACCTGATATTAAGCGATGTTAGTGTATTGTTAACTTTCAAAGCTTCAGCTAAGGCAAGGGCTCCAGTATTTCCAAAACCATTCCATGACAGATCCAAATACTTCAAAGTGCAATTAGACTGTAGAAGAACCAACAATCAATTTCCCATGGTTATTGGAAAGTATGCTACAAATAGGACTTGCCCAAGTCTCTCTAGCGTACCTAAAACCTAAATACCATTTTCTTTCTCGTTTTTCTTTTTTCTTCAACTTGAAAGGAACTTTTAGGTGCTTCACGGTATGTCTTCTGTGGCTATTTTGATATCTTCAGTGTATTCTCAATCATAGGTTACATTTTTTTAAAAGGAGGAGTTAAAGCAAGATTTTGCATAAACTGAAAATCTATAGTAACTCTGTAATCTAATTAAGGAATAATATAGAATTTTAAAGAAAACCTTAGTTGATTACGATCTACAATCTGTTGGTGAGCAGGCATCTGTCACTTTCTGGTTTCTGATTAAGAAATTTGATGAAGTCGCAACCTCCAAAACATCGATGACAAATCATAAACTCCTTTCGCATATATGTAAAGATAAAACAGATATAATAAGAGCTTCAAAAATACAGAAAAATTGCCTCATATTTCGCTGTTGCTTCATCAGAACTCAATAAGCGAAATCGAAACATCAAGCAGGCTTTCAATTTTATGAAATTCTTTGAAAACATTGAAACAAAGAAAACACTGTAATTTTTTACAATATTCAAGATATCTCAAATCTGCGCGTTAGAATTATAGAAACGTACCAAAAATTCATTACACGTGGTTCAATGCAAAGAAAGATGCAATAGCCATTTACACCATCTTCCTAAAGACTTAAATTTGCCCCACCCTAGTAGATTTTTTCTGATAACTCCGCGAGGTTAACAATTACAACAACGAAACTCTTTGACTTTTAGCAACTACCTATTGTGCAAGTACTCATAAAGTTTCATTGAAATATTTTGACGAATGAGGGGGAGGGAAGCAATTTTCTGGGACTGACCCTGCCAAAATCGCAAATTCTCAAATCTCAATTCTCGCGAAAAAAAGTAGCAAAATCGTAATATTTTGCAAATTTCTTTTGCAGAGTAGTGTTGATTGATGTATTCTATCATAATTTTCATGCTTGGATGGAAATTGTGCTCTAAATTTGATTTTATCTCATATTTCCTGATATTGGCTGATTTTGCCGCATTTCTGGACCACACAAAGGAAAATTCTGACGTGAGCAATATATGTGGAAAATCTTAGGTTAATTTTTATATTTTTGAAAAGTGCATGCCCGGGGCTATCAGCAGACCAAATCTGGTTGCTCTACCCATTATCAGTCAAGAGTTAGGTAGGGGGGTTATTTTTCCCCCCAACCAAAATAGGGTAGTTCAGATAGCCCAATCACAATAGGGTCCTCAAAGGTTGAAGTACACTAGAGGGCTCAAATGATCTAAAACGATGAAGCTCCAGCCCTAACTTTTAATTTCGTACAGTAGCAAACCTGTTTGAATTTTTTTTTACGCTATGTAAAATAAGTATGACTTTCCCAGCCCATTCTGCTTCCAAAAGGAAGTAACAAAACTACGATAGTAATCTAATTTTACCCATAATCCAGTGCCAATATCAGAAGCACCCTTTCCACGAATCTGATTCCAACTGAGATCCAAATGTTCTATGGCATCATTCGTAGCTTTAAAGATAAAAGAGATAATATTCTTAGTGGACATTCGTCACAGCAAAATACTGTAACTATCCTTACAAATTATTAAGATCATCCCTCAGCACCCAGGGGGATTCTCTATGGAAGGTGACGTGGGGTCAAATCCCTAGTCAGACAAAATCTTTTTGAAAATCCGAAAATATACTAAACTTAGGAGATTTTTAACCCGACAAATATACACAGTGCTACAGAGTGTATGAAAACTAGTGGTATCATGGCTTTTTCTACTGCGTTGCAATATTTTTAGGAAATACTCAGCCTATCACTCACTTTGTCATATTTTCTCAAAAATAACCCCCCAAAATATACTATACGCAAAGTAGCGTACCCAAAGGCAGCTTTTCCAAGACCAAAAACTGTTGACCACCCTCTGGTCACCTACCAATAGGAAGTTCCCTCCTTGGACTTAGCATAAGCTGACGAGGTGACATGAGAGTGTCGCGCGTGGTATACCACCATTGGGTGCGTGATTATTGGGTTGGGTGGGACAATTTATGGTCTCCCGCCAGAAATCGAACAGTATTTGTTAGATAGCAAACACTCTGCAACTGATTCACTGCGCCACTCAGGCACAATTGAAAAGTCACAGAAATCTGAGGTGTATCAGATCTCTAGCCCTCAAAACAGAAAAAAGCACTTCATTTCTTTCTTCGCACTTCAGTGTAAAGCCATTTCAGTAACAAAGTTTTCTTCAAAAGTTCAATGTATTTCTCATCCAGGGGAAGTAATGGCCATGAATACAGTCTGTTAAGTTATATATCTGCAGTACCATGTACNCGCGTGGTATACCACCATTGGGTGCATGATTATTGGGTTGGGTGGGACAATTCATGGTCTCCCGCCAGAAATCGAACAGTATTTGTTAGATAGCAAACACTCTGCAACTGATTCACTGCGCCACTCAGGCACAATTGAAAAGTCACAGAAATCTGAGGTGTATCAGATCTCTAGCCCTCAAAACAGAAAAAAGCACTTCAGTGTAAAGCCATTTCAGTAAGAAAGTTTTCTTCAAAAGTTCAATGTATTTATCATCCAGGGGAAGTAATGGCCATGAATACAGTCTGTTAAGTTATATATCTGCAGTACCATGTACAGTCGTGGCCAAAAGTTTAAGACCACATTTTAGTCGATAGCATTTGTTGACGCAAGGAGCTGCAATGCTACTGCTCTCACTATTCTACTCTCTTTGAGTTGTTTCAGGTCAGTTTTCCATGTAGATTCCAAATTTAGATGCTGTTCTTTGAAATTTTGCGCCATTTTGCTATGACGTCATAATGAAATCTATAGAAATTATCGGAAATTTTAGTGGTCCTGCCGACAAGGGGGTTGACCCAAAAATGTGCTACTCACCTGGATTTGACATCAATCCATGCAGAATTCATTTCTTTGATTTGCTTACAAATATCAAAACTCCAACAAAAAGACGGCTTCAGGGAAACAGTGACATGAACAGTCCACAGCTATGGGCATAAGTTTAAGACCAGCCCTTTACTCATAGTTTGAAGCAAAAAATCGCATAGTTATTCACAATTAATTTTCAAGAATTTATTTTATTATTCTAATTATCGAATATCAACGGCTTTTACACTACAAGCCCAGGATTTCTTTACATTTCCCAAGGGTGGTCTTAAACTTATGGCCATAGCTGTAGACTGAAAGCCTTCATGTGACGGTTTCCCTGAAGCCGTCCTGTTTGCGGAGTTTTGATATTTTCCAAACAAATCAAAGAAATTAATTCTGCATGGATTGATGTCTTGGAGAGATGATAAATATTGCGAAATATCTCTTTCATAAAATTATTTTAACTATGAAACAATTGGACAAAGTTCAACCAAAGATATTTTCACTTTTGCGTTAGCCTGTCATTTTATGCAGGAAAACAAGTTTCAAAGCTATGATCACTTCTTCATCTGTGAGACCTTTTTTGGGAAGATGTGAAAATGCTGATTTCCTAATTGGCCTGGGAATATAATATCTAAACAATGAGCAGATATCAATCTTTTGCAAACAATAGATCTTCAAAACAACGATTTCCAATCTATCTCTAGGTTAAATCTTCACAACATTTTGACTATTATTTCACTCTGGATGAGAAATTTAGGATTTGAAATTTCATTGAATCCGGCTTTTGAGAGGGTAGTCTAAAACAACCATGCATCATCTCCACTCAAACGTTACCCAAGCATTTCAACTAAACGATGGTACAAAGTATTTGTCAATAACTTTTGTTTTCAGGAAGCTAATTCTAATCTAGCTCATGAAGTTTTTTTATGGGTCACCTGGCACTCTATAGTTTGGAGTAGAAAACGAATCAGCTGCAAATTAACAATAGTTTCTCACTATCTATTACANCAAGAATTTATTTTATTATTCTAATTATCGAATATCAACGGCTTTTACACTACAAGCCCAGGATTTCTTTACATTTCCCAAGGGTGGTCTTAAACTTATGGCCATAGCTGTAGACTGAAAGCCTTCATGTGACGGTTTCCCTGAAGCCGTCCTGTTTGCGGAGTTTTGATATTTTCCAAACAAATCAAAGAAATTAATTCTGCATGGATTGATGTCTTGGAGATATGATAAATAGTGCGAAATATCTCTTTCATAAAATTATTTTAACTATGAAACAATTGGACAAAGTTCAACCAAAGATATTTTCACTTTTGCGTTAGCCTGTCATTTTATGCAGGAAAACAAGTTTCAAAGCTATGATCACTTCTTCATCTGTGAGACCTTTTTTGGGAAGATGTGAAAATGCTGATTTCCTAATTGGCCTGGGAATATAATATCTAAACAATGAGCAGATATCAATCTTTTGCAAACAATAGATCTTCAAAACAACGATTTCCAATCTATCTCTAGGTTACATCTTCACAAAATTTTGACTATTATTTCACTCTGGATGAGAAAATTAGGATTCGAAATTTCATTGAATCCGGCTTTTGAGAGGGTAGTCTAAAGCAACCATGCATCATCTCCACTCAAACGTTACCCAAGCATTTCAACTAAACGGTGGTACAAAGTATTTGTCAATAACTTTTGTTTTCAGGAAGCTAATTCTAATCTAGCTCATGAAGTTTTTTTATGGGTCACCTGGCACTCTATAGTTTGGAGTAGAAAACGAATCAGCTGCAAATTAACCATAGTTTCTCACTATCTATTACAACTAATTTATGACAAATATTAATTGGTTTTGCTTTCATATTGTTACGTAGTCACCAGAAGTAAGCATTGGCTAGATTAGGTCAATCCATTTTGTCAATGACACAGAGCTAACTTAAAGATGTCTCTATTTTTCAAGACTTACATATGGCTGGTCCCAATGTCACTCCGAATTTTTCTCCAAGATTATTGTCACTGAGATTTAACCAAGTCAACTTCTCGTTTATCTAAAGAGCAATTCATTATTTTAAAAGATATCTCTCTGAATATTTTTCGCATACTATTGGATGCTTCCGAAATTGAGGTTTAATTGTCTACCATAAGCGTTCACAATTTTAAGCCTCTTCCACACGGGAAAGAAATCGTTCCGTTCCGTTCTGGTATGCTCCTTTTGAAAAAGTGGTATGTGGAGCTGCTGCATTCACTCGAGAACGCTTCAAAATGTCCATTCTGTTCTGATTTAAAAAAAAGTTAAATGGAACAATTGTTTCTTCCTAGATCATACCATGTCTTTTTTCTAATAGGCTAAAATAGTGGTGTTTGATTAACTTCGGCATTCGGCTGCATCTGCATCACAAATTTTTAAGATGATGGGAAACGTTTTCATAAACCAGTCTGTGGGCAATTCTCTTTATTGTACATCGTCAGCACACTCTGGATTCTCCTATATGCCCACAGCAGCATCCCGATGTTTTTGTGTGATTTCGGTTTTTCTCGAAAGCTCGATGGAGGTGCTGTCTTTAGAGGAAGCCTTCTTTGGAACAAAAATGAGATAAAAAAGCACAACCAAAAGTTGCAGCCTTTAAAATAGCCATCAAACACTGGACTGGCGAATGCCGGATTTCTCATGAGCCAGAATTTGTCTGTTCGTATATTTTCTATTAAAGTTAAGCCCCGATAAAATCTGTTACCTTTTTTTTGGGACACCCGGTATATGAAGTAGCAGTTATTAGAAATGAGGAATGATTTCTTTTAGCGTGTTATATTGTAGGACCTTGCTCACCTTAATTGCATAGGACTTTGCTTACCTTCATGGCATCTGCCATGTAACTGCCAATCTTATCGCCAAATTCATTGGATGATAAATCTAACTCTCTCAACCCGGTGTTAATATACAGCATTTCACACAACCATTTACAACCATTTACTCCTATGCTATTGCGACCAAGATTCTACAAGAGAACAGTGTAAAGGAATAATTTCACTTGGGAGCTGACGTCTATCCACAAAGAATCCTCCCTTCAAGCAATTGCAAGTGGGCAAAGTCAGATCAATTCAGCGTTGAATTCTGGTCGAAACAAGGTTTCAACGTTGATCGACTAAAAATCAATGTCCCATCAACATAAATTTTCTGACGCAGTTTCAGCGTCAGAATTTTACAGTTGTTATGGCGTTCGATACAAGGTTGAGCCAACGTTTGCATTCTAATGTTGACAAAAAAATTCACTTTCTACGTTTCATCAACATTGGTATAACGGTGAGAGTCTTTTTCGCAACGTTTTTCAACATTTTATCAACATTGTTTGCCCGATGGGTTAGTATCTCAAAATTCCGCTTTGCTTTTAAAGAATCAATGGCTTTTTACGATCCTATTGATATCACATTTTCTTCTCGTACAGATGAACAAAGTGCCGCTAGATCGATTTTATAGTCACTCAAGGGATCTTCTGTGCAGTACTATGGAAGGTGTTCAGTACTGTGAAGGTATATCATCAATACTGCAGGTGGCGTTAATACTTTGGAAGGATAGTCTACAATCAGTTCTGCGGAGAGATACTACCAATACTGCAGAGGGTGTTGTAAATACTGCAGAGGGGATACCGCCAATTTTGCAGAGGGATAATTTCAGTTCTGCGATGGGTGCTCAGTACTGCAGGGATAAAATCAACACTGTGTAGGTGTCCTCTGCGGTACTGAAGATATCACAAAGGAAACGTTTATAGTGTTGATTTCATCCCTCCAGTACTTAACACCCTCTGCAGTACTGAAGAATCCCTCCGCATAATCGATGACATTCCTGCACAGTACTGATGGTATCCCTCCAGAATACTGTAAAATGGCTTTCAATTAATTATGGATATTTTCTGGAGCATTTTAGCTTGAAAGTATATTTACGATAAGAACTTGAACTTAAATAATAAGAAAAACAAAATGCATTTAAGGGGCACTTCGAATTGCACACAGAGATTACGAGTCTGATTTTGAAGCGTTGCTGAAAAGGGACCACTCAGTGACAGTCCATCAATGAAACGGACCTACAATTGCTCATGGTTGAAATTTACAAGAACAAAGTAAATCTAAACCCTGAATTTATGAAGGACGCATTTGTAACCAATGATGTGCCTTATAACCTAAGAAGTGGCAATGATATTTTACGACCAAATGCAAGGACCACAAATTTTGGCATCAACACCACTCCTTTTATTGGACATAATAATAATAATAGTGATAATGACAATGATAGTGATGATGATAATAATAATAATAATAATAATAATAATAATAATAATAATAATAATAATAATAATAATAATAATAATAATAATAATAATAATAATAATAATAATAATAATAATAATAATAATAATAACAATAACAATAACAATCATAACAATATTGTCTTCTTGGGACAGCACAAATTATCCGGAAAGTTCTTGATACCAATTGATACAAAGTAAAGAAAAAAGGTGAACAGTACAGAAGGACAGTAATAAGAAGAGAGACAGGAATGCTAAAGGCTAACTTTCCTATGTGTGCGAGTAAGACGTGACTTTCTAACGAGCGATTATTTTACTGTCTTTCGTCCTTATTGATATCATTATGAGTGAAATAACTCCAGCTACTGTCAACACATCAACTGTTGCTGAAATAAATGCGGAATTGTCAGCAAGAAACCTCTCCACAAAAGGCAAGAAAGATGAGTTGATGTCAAGGCTTTTGGAGGCTACAAAGGGCCTAAGCAGCATGACCGTGCCAGGCGAGGCAAGCAGCAATGAAGCTTCCAAGACCCAAAGTGAAAATGAAACGGTCGATATCATTGTGGCTCAAATGGAGAAGGATAGCACCAGTACCTCTACAACCATGGTCGACTCTGATTGTCAAACGGATTTTCAGGATTTCAAGAAACACGTTTTCGACAAAATTACCGCCTTTGAAGCGGACATGCAAAGCCTTAAGGAAAAGAAAAATTTGATGCAAAATCAGGAAAATCATCCCATCAACTACGAAAGATTTTTCATCCGTAGTTTGGAAGACAGAATCCTATCTTTGGAAAGGCAGTTAGCACAAAAACAGGCCATAATTGACAAGCTTTTGGCAACCCCTAAGGAGGAAGGGAGGCCATTTTATGTTGGCGAAGTGCAAAACCTCATGGGACGCAGTCCTCAACAGTCAAACCAAACACAAAAGAAAGGCAAGAAAAGGGCACAAGCGGGAGCTATTGAAATCACAGAAAGCTATAACAATAGCAACATTGTTGAAGAAAGCATAATACCTGAGAACAATGTCACAAACAAAAAAGAAACTCGATCAAGTAAAAAGAAACGAGATCGATCGAAAACAACAACAAACAACGCTGGCAATGCTGTGGCGAGCAAAAAACAGGACGCTAAGGAAGATATCAAAAATAGCCGCAATGATGCCACAGAAAATAGACAGGATAAATTGGAAAAGAAATCAGATTCTACGGTAATCATTGGCGACTCGATGGTGAAGAATCTCGATGGAAGGCGTATGAGAACGAAATATGGCGAAAAAGTTTTTGTGAAAAGTTTTTCGGGCGCAACGACCGATGACATGTCTTTCCATGCTGTGCCATCGATGAAGAAACAGCCAGATCGTATAGTGCTACATACAGGGGCAAATGATTTCAGAGCAGAGAAAGAAGACGCCAAAATTGCAGAAAACATTTGCGCATTAGCACGAACACTGAAAACCGAAGATAATACAGTTTTTGTATCCGGTATTGTTAGCAGAGAAGAAGAATTCATAAATGAAAGAACAGCGAAGGTTAACAAGATTCTCGAAGAACTCTGTAAGAAAAACAAGTTTCCCTTTATTGACAACAGTAACATTAACATTCGTACACATCTGAATCGCAGTGGCCTGCACCTGAATCATTTTGGAGATGGTAAACTTGCTTTTAATATTATATCTGCGCTACGGGATTGACCTGCAACCTGTAGTGGCAATGGACAAAAAGAAAATTTTCAAAAAAGAACATCGCAGCCTTACGTCATAGTTAGTAATGATATGTTAGAAGATAAATCTGATGATGAGAGTGAGGATGTAGATGCCGGTTTGATGCTAAAAAAAATGCGACTATCTAATAAAAACAATTTAATAATTGCACACCTGAATATCAATTCAATTAGAAATAAATTAGAAGCATTGAAATGCTTGATTTCTAGAAATATCGATATCCTAATAATAGCAGAGACGAAAATAGACGAAACTTTCCCAACGAATCAATTTCGCATTGATGGCTATATGCCACCCTTAAGAGCAGATAGAAATCGACATGGGGGAGGTCTTCTAATATATATAAAAGAAGGTGTTCCTGCAAAAGAAGTTTCAACGAGTAGTTTAACTTCCAAAGAAATCGAAATTAAAGTTGTTGAAATAAATCTTCACAAAATAAAATGGCTTCTCATTGGCATTTACCGTCCTCCGTCTCAGTCAGAGAAATTTTTCTTTGAAGAAATCAGCAAAAACATGGAGCTTTATTTCACCAATTATGAAAATTTCCTAGTCGTTGGGGATTTTAACCTTGGCGAGGAAAATTCAAACTTGAAAGACTTCATGAACAGCTGTAATTTAGAAAATGTCGTTAAGAAACCTACATGTTTTAAATCCGACAGTCCGACTTGTATTGATTTGATACTCACTAGTGATACCACAAGACTTGTGAGTACTACAACAATTGAAACTGGGCTGTCGGATTTCCATGTTATGATAGCTACCGCTTTGAAAGGAAGCTTTCGTAAAAGAGGCCCTAGAATTATAACTTACAGGGATTTTAACAAATTTAACAACTCAGTCTTTAGAACGGAACTTAAAGAAGAGCTTACCTCTATTCATGAAGGCAATCAAGACTTCACAAATGTCAACAGAATTTCTAAAAAAGTGCTAGATAAGCATGCTCCATGTAAGAAGAAGTACGTTCGAGCGAATGACGGACCTTTTATGACTAAAGAGCTTAGAAAAGCAAACATGAAACGTACTAGACTAAAAAATAGGTTTAACAAACATAAGACAAATGAGAACTGGATTGCTTTTAAAAAGCAAAGAAACTTTTGCGTCAAATTGCTCCGTCAAAACAAAAGATCATATTATAGTCGACTGGACCCAAAAGTTGTTGGTGACAACAAAAAGTTTTGGAAAACAGTAAAGCCCCTTTTTTCGAACAAGATTCAAGGAAGTGCTGGTATTACCCTGCTCGAGAACGATGTTGTTGAATCAGACGATACTAGAGTTGCGGAAATTTTGAATGATTATTTCGTTGATATTCCCAAAACATTAGGTATAGCTTGTGAAGAGGACTCCACAACCGTGGATATTTCTTCGCAAGATACTTTGCAAGCGACTGTTCAACGTTTCAAGTGCCATCCTAGTGTTGTTAAAATTAGAGCTGCTGTGAATAGCTCTCAAAGTTTTTCATTCCACCAAATCACAGTCCAGGAAATGTTCGACCAGTTAATAAAATTAGATCCTAAAAAGGCGACGCCACAAGACGCCATTCCTGCCAAAATACTTCAAGCAAATGCAGATCTGTTTTCATCACCACTGACAGAAATTTTCAACAGCCTCGTAGTTGACTGTGCTTTCCCAGATGATCTAAAACTTGCTGACATTTCTTCACTTTACAAGAAAGATGATAGCATGAAAAAACAAAATTATAGGCCAATAAGCCTACTTCCAGCTATTTCAAAGGTATTTGAACGCATCATGTATAATCAGCTTTTTGATTACGTTTGCACCTTTTTCTCTCCACTTTTGGGTGGGTTCCGAAAAGGGTATAACACGCAGCATGTTTTGTTGAATTTTTTACAAACATGTAAAGCAAGTCTTGACAATAAGGAACTGGCTGGAGCAATCTTGATGGACCTTTCTAAAGCTTTCGATTGCATAAATCACGATCTCTTGATCGCAAAATTAGCTGCTTATGGTCTCGGCTGGGATGCTATCAAGCTCATCAAAAGCTATTTATCAAAGAGGAAACAAAGAGTCAAAATAAACAGCTCATATAGTAGTTGGAGAGATGTTACGATAGGGGTACCGCAAGGATCAGTTCTAGGGCCTCTTTTATTCAATGTCTTCATAAATGACATATTCTTCTTTGTAAATAATACTAACATTTGTAACTATGCTGACGACACCACTATTTTTGCATGCAATTCAGATCTCAATACTATAATTAACAGATTAGAAATAGACAGTTCAGTACTTGCGAAATGGTTTTCAGAGAATTACATGAAACTTAACGAAGACAAATGTCACCTTCTGATATTTGGTAACAAATGTAAAGACTCAGTAGTCACCATTGGTAACTCCACCATTAAAGAAAGTGATTATGAAAAGCTTTTGGGAGTCACTTTTGATAAAAGATTAAGTTTCACGAAACATGTCGAAAATTTATGCAAAAAGGCAAACCAAAAATTGCATGCACTTGCTCGCCTCTCTCGTTATACGGACCCTGTCCAATTAAAATTGCTGATGGATGCATTCATCAAATCGCAATTCAATTACTGTCCGCTTGTATGGATGTTCCATGACAGGACGATCAATTCTAAGGTAAACAAAATTCGTGAAAGAGCATTGCGAATTNGAGTGTCTCGTTTATTTATCGCAATGAATAAATTCAAAAAGCTTGGAAGCTGCTCAAATTATTCAAAAACTTTAGCAGAGAGATAGGCGAATGTCTAAAAGGAAGGTTGACTTTGAAGAAGCGACGAGCAACTCACAGCCGACAGAGTTTGTGGTGGTAACTACGAAATTATCAACGCAGAGGCAAGTTTCTCACAGCTTTCTTGGCCTAAATTTTTGTTTTGCTTTTAAAAACAGCATGTTCGTGTGCTTATTTCATAGGTTTAGGTCTAACTGACAATTGCTACCTATCCTTTTTCTACTCACTATCGTAAGGTAGAATAGAGGAGCAATTTTATGCAACTTTTTGCAAATTTCCTATAGATTCCTATAGAAATTTTCTGAAGATTTACCCCAAAACAAGATGGCGTCGTGTTTTCGAGCGCGAATTGATCAAGTCACGTGACATGTCGTCTGTATGAATTAGCAATCAAGGATACATAAACATGACATTGAATACTCTGCAAATAGAAGCAATTTCAAATTCATTGTGATTGCATTAGCTTCATCGAAAGCAATAATATTCTGTTGAAGGACTGTTTGCTGTTATAGCTAATCAGAAAAAATAATTGTATGCGTTTTATAGAAAGTCCTTAACTTCTTCTTGGGAAGGATTGCTTCGTTGATCAAGATTTCAACTGGAATTGTAATTTGCTGAGAAGTCCTTGAGTGACAGAGATTATTGACTTACGACTTGCCACCAAACCAATAACCGGTTCCCATTTGAATTTCAGGCAGTTATGGGCTGATGCACTACCGCCCAATTCCTGAGCTGGTTCCACCGTTCCGAATGGCCTTAATGATATTTCGCATTAAGCTTGGGGGGAGTATTAAATGTCGGTTGGAGTTCTTTAACCGTAGTTAATACTCTCCCATGCACAGTGCGTTTTCCCTCTGCGGGGTAGCGTTAAACCGGTTTGTCCTGTTTTGTTCAGCACATTGTTCTATCAAAACTGCAAGTGCGGAATCTTGCTTCAATTTTCACCAAGATCAAATAGGCCCTATCAAAGTTATTTGCAAGCTCTTATTTATCAAAAATATATCTTTTAAAATAGAAGTTAAGCATGATTTTGCCATATCATTACCTGGACGGGGGACCTCTTGGAAACACCTGGTATTGTAGGTACAACACCTCACCACGGTGCAAAACTGGTACCTCGGTGATGAAGGCAATAAAAACATCAGAAGCGCCAATTGTGAGTCTGCAAGTTGTGTCAATAATACTTCCCCAGTGAGAAAGAAAGATACCGGAGCTGACTGGGTGACGGAATTGTAAAGCCCTTTGCATATTGAATTATAGCAAAGGCGCAATATGAAAACAATCAGCGGCGTTGCCAGCCGCCGCGAAGTGGGGGAGGGTAAGTGACTATGGGGGTCCGGGGGCGAAGGCCCCGGGAAAATTGTGCAAGGCCACGCCTTTCAAACCTTAGGGAAACGCCCTTGTTAGATATAGAGATATGCCCTTTTTAGATATAAAATGACAGATGAAATAATTGACATACATTTGAGAAACGAAACTGACAACTGAATATAGAGCCACCACTGAAACAATAACTTTATCGACTTACCAGTAATGTTAAGGTCTGTCTCGAAAGACGCACATTCAGGTATATCTGGTTTTGGAGACTCCGCTTCAATGTCATTTAACGTTAGAGCATCGAGTTTTGCTTGATTTGGAAGCTCCTCATCTTCAGTTTGAAGATTCTCATCTTCAGTTCGAAGATTCTAGAATAAGTAGAAATCTGGAATTTCTAATCGAATCAGAACTATGTTAGCTCTAGAAGTGTAATAAGATATGCAATGAGTCACTTAGACTCTTCTTTAGATTTTTATTAACGTCTGCATGTAACACAATTCTGTTTCACATTGCGAAATCTACTGGGTGACCCAAAAATCACCACAGTTAGATTATGTCGCCGATCTTTGAATTTTCATTTTTGTGTATTATTTTATTCTTTCAGATGATAAAATGACCGAATGAAAAAACTTGTTTTTGAGCAATAATACTTTACAAAATGGTGAATCCTTAGCCTAAAAAGCTATTTCTTGCCATTTCATATGAAGTTACATGCTATAAGAGTTTAGGTTCGCTCACTATTGGGGAGCTTATTGATTTGAAAAAATCGTATCTAAATCTTTAAATGGTTCCGTACCTGGCTACCTGAGAAATGTATTCCAAATAACTTCTGAAGCTACCTCGTGTCCAATAAGACACTAAGAAATTGAAATAAGGCTTTTTACTTTGGACACCTAACGTCCATAAAGCTTTGCTTATAGAGGGGCCAGGCAGTGGAATAATCTTGACATAAACATCAAATCATCCACCTCCTTTGCTCAATTTGCGCGGAGAATCAAAGCAAATTTTAATTTATCTCCCTTGTTTTATTTTCCATAATTATTAGAAATGCTAATTTAGTTGACGAATATATTGCGATTAGGTTTTTAGTAAATTTTGCATGGCTCCCTGTAAAACAGATGTACATATGAGTGGGTTACCATCCATAAAAAATAGAAAATTGAAAAAGTTGAACAATTCCCTCGCCGACTCTCTGTGTAACTCTAGGCTACAGGAATCCCGAGATGTGATCAAATCGAGAGGAAAGGCAAAGAAACTATTCTCAGTGTTCCTGAAAACTACCTTCGGATGCTAGATAGAAATAGATAAACTGTTGTATTTCATCTAAATACTCACCAATTCTTGCTCTTCTTGATTGAGTACATCCATCATGACTACTTCATCGGTGGCTCAATATCAGAATGATTGTTTGCTCACCACAGTCATCACGAGATATATTTTGCCAGTCTATTGTGACGCATGATTAATTTACTTACTATATATTCTTCTTTTAGCAGAATCTCCCGAAGCTTTGATTCGATCCAGAATGTTATATCCTGAACTATAGTGTCTTTGTTTGTTTGCCATTTGTATAAAGTCAATTTTTTGTTATAAACTATTAACCAGCTCGTAAGTAAATTGTCTCCTCTCGAACCTCTACATTCCTGAGTCTACTTACTGAGAGAGCTCCTCCTTTAAGAAATTCCCACCATACAAATATCTACGGTATTGTTTTTTTTGTCCTCCCATTGTATATAACTGTTATTGTATTGTATTATGTTCCTAGCTAGTTGTTTGTTGCTTTTGTAGTTATTTGTATGCTGAGAATTTTAAAATGAATACCCTACTCTTACCTTCAGCAAATATTAGTCTATAAATGTCGTCCTTTCCCAATACAACCTCGTGACGGAGCGCAGTAACTAAAAGATGCACACTAAATCCTCAATTTTGCATTTGTCTTACTGGAAATTCATGAAGCGTTCTTTCGAAGAGTTAACCTCAGTAAAGCTTGATGTTATTGATGATCTTAAAGAAGATGACCTCACTTAAGAAACTCCAGAAGCTACAAAATCGTGCTGCCAGAGTAGTTACTGAGAGTCGATATGATTAGTCAGATTTACCACTCATTCGTGCCCAAGGATGGCCCACGGTTAGGGAGTTAATTGATTTCGAAACACACAAAATCCCTAAACGGTGATGCACCGCCTCATATGAGCGACATGTTCACTAGGGTAAATGAAAAAACCTCTTGATTACTGCGAAATTCGAACATCAACCTTAGAACTCCAATGTTGAGGACAACAAATGGTCAAACATGTTTTTCATTCAGAGGGGCCAGTCTTTGGAATGGTCTGAAAGATTTCCGGGAAGGCTGATGAAATCCCCTAGGCTCTTTTTCTTTGACTTTTATTAAATTATATTGTATTATACTGTAATATCTTTAATTAGTAATTGTATCTTTATTGCATGACCCCCTGTAAATCAGTCTTACTTTAACCGAGGGGCTACCATGCCTAACAAATTTAAAATGAAAACAAATGAAAAATGAAATGAAAATGTATGCATTACAATTTGAATAAAGCTGGATCTGTGTTAACTATTTACTCAAAAATGTGTTATGGAAAGTAAGTAGCTGATAGGTGTTTAACGCAATCACAGGTCGCTTAGCAAAAGTTTCATTTTTGGGAAGCTTTCTAGAATGATGAAATTTCACTATAAATTTATTTTTAAAGTGAGCGAATGTGATTGCACAATATTTGGTAACAGTATAGTGATAACAGGAAAAAAACAAATAACATAAAAACGTTGAAAGGAATAGTGATTCAAATACCATATCCGATAAGACATTGTTATAATAACAGGAGGGAGCATTTATTTACAATTTCAGCAACGATTCTTTAAATTTTGAAAATATTGGGTAAGAAAATGTATCCACTGTTAGAAAAGTCATATCGCAAAATTCTTAAAATTTTGTATCATTCGCCTCAATAGGGCTTCAACTGACGATTTGATATTTCTCCAATAGTTTTGCATACTCTCTGGTAAGTCTCTTATTATCCAGAAATCACTTTCCTCAAATTTCGCAAAATCAGTCAAGAATTTCGGATGAAAATGCATGCATTGTAAGCAAAATCATGAATTGTAAATCATAACAAAGTTTCGAACTGATATTATAATTGTTTTAAGTATGATTTTTCAAACAGTAAGGTGTATATTTTTACTCACCCAATATCGGCTGGTGAGTAAAAACGTTTAGAATTTGAAAAATCCTTGTATAGAATCTGTTCTTTGACGTGTTACATCAAGGATCAATTGGCTGGTGAGTAAAAACGTTTGGAATTTGAAAAATCCTTGGATAGAATCTTGTTCTTTGTCGTAAGTTTGTTGTTATTCTTAATTATAGTGTAATATATTCTTTTTTGTGAGGTTTTTATTAGATTGTAATTGACAACTGCTCTAGAGATGAGGCAGGGAAATTTTACAAGATTACGTGCGTTCTCTCAACCCTAATCTCGATACCGCCAATAGCGAATCCCTGATTCATGGTGGGTGAGCTTTCTCTTTTCCGAGATGCATTTGGGAGCATGGTAAAAATTTCCAGCTGTGTCATCTTTAGTGCAGTCGTCTATTGTATTCACTGTAGAGTAGATTTCTTTTAGCGTAAAGTAGGGTACAATGTTTGTAATGTAATTGAATTGGTTTATAAAAAAAAGAATCAATTATCCTAGCAATGTCTTTGAATTGGCAAAATTCAGAAAGGTTAGTGAGCTAAGTAGTTTTTAACCGAGCTATGGTTAAATAAATGTCTATTTGCTGTGGTATGAGTAGGATCGTCGCTTTCCCTCAGTTTTGCCTAGCTTATCTCTTGACATTTAAGTCGAACTCAAGGTGAATACTAGAAAACGTGAACATTTCGATGAATATATTATCTTTACAAAGTGCATAGATTTTTCCTTGTGCATAGTGACATTTTGAAACATTCTATTGCAAACATTTCCATTCGCGTCCTTTCATGCAGTAAACTTTTTTTGACAAAATACCGGTTGTCCCAAAAAAAGTATACAGATTTGGTCAACCCTAACGATCAGAATTTAGCATGAATCAATCCGAAATAATTGTTAAAAAATTACTCGATAGTTAATCTGAACATAGATACCTTGTTTGTCGACATTGGTGCTTTGAGAGAAGATATATTAATTTTCAAAAGACAAATTTGCACTGAATTTGCCTACAGCTCCAAACCAGAGCTTTGGCGTTTTATTATCTTTGAGCACAGCGAATAAGTCAACAATAGACTTGGAAAAATTTCAACCAGGGGGAGAAAAATTAAAAACTGCACAACAAATGCGTTTCAGAAAATATAATTTACGTGACGCTTATCATCAAGGGAGCTCTGAAGTAAACTATATTCATTTGAAGTGAAAAAAATTGTGGATATTGCTTAGGCCAAAATGCCAAAGCTCTTGTTTGGAGGTGGTGGCAAATTTGTCCTTTGAAGATCTATATCTCTACTCTCAAAGCACCAACGTCAACAAACAAGGTATCTATGTTCAAGTTAACTACCGAGTAATGTTTTAAAAATGATTTCGGATTGATTCATGCTAAATTCTGATCGTCAGGGTTGACCAAATCTGTATACTTTTTTTTGGGACACCCGGTAGTGCTCCCTGAACATCAAAGCAATAATATTTGCAAATGTCTTGCTTAATAGCTGATATGTTTAATTGGATATTAAGATTGACCTGATTGAAATCGGCCACTGCNGAGTAATGTTTTAAAAATGATTTCGGATTGATTCATGCTAAATTCTGATCGTCAGGGTTGACCAAATCTGTATACTTTTTTTTGGGACAACCGGTAGTGCTCCCTGAACATCAAAGCAATAATATTTGCAAATGTCTTGCTTAATAGCTGATATGTTTAATTGGATATTAAGATTGACCTGATTGAAATCGGCCACTGCATTCTAAAATTATGAGGGATCTTCTCGACAAGGCTCCTTCAAAACTGTCAAAAACGGCTGAAACTGATGATCAAATTTCGTAAGTTTTCCTGCCTCACAGCAATGACTTGAACACATTCTAGCATGTCTTATCCTCTTGGGAGGATGAAATCCCTTTGAATGGATTAGTTACGCTAGAAGGGATGACCCTTTCAGTCTTCCAAAGGGATAACACTTGCTAAACGTATTCAAGTCATAGCTGTAAAGCAGAAATATTAGGGAACTTTGATCGTGATTTTAGGCCGTTTTTCAAGGTTTTTCGGAGAAATTTTCTCGTAACAATCTCTTATAAAATCAGAACTAAATTCAGCCAGAAAAAAATTATGAAATTAATTGAACATGTCAGCTATTTTAAATAAGATAATACATAGATATCAAATTAAAAAAAGATAGCACGGATGGTTATTTAATCTTCCTTTTAATTTGACTTAATTTACCTGAGGCTTAACCCTATTAATACCGGGCTTTTTGGACCCTTGTAGTACCGGGGGGGGCACAAAGTGCCCCCCCCTTCATAACTTCGCGAATAATGTAGATATGAGGGCGAGACTTGGTACGATGGTGCACAGTAACAAAATCTACACAATAGGATACTTTTTTATTCTTCATTACATCCATGCCGTCACTATGACGTCATAATGGCGGAAAAATGCGACATTTTCTAACTATTGTCAAAATTAGCAATACCTAAGGTTTTATTTAATAATTCCTTTCATAATGGCTCTAGAATGTATCACAAATGATTAAGGAGCAAAAATCAACGATATGATATCTATTTAAACTCATTATTTATTTCATTTATTCATTATTTAGTTACACTGGTTTTTCATTCTTTCATTAAAAGCCCTAATTACTGATGAAAATACTCTAAAATGCCTCTTAGTCATTTAAAATGATCCAGAGAACCATATGTGACAAAACAAATTTATTTAATACATTTGTTATTAATTATATGACGTCATAAACTTTGATGACGTCATTAACTTTAAAATTGCTGACGTCTTCTAAAATGAATAAAATGATACATCATGTGAAAGCTCTCATTGAGAGCTATCCAATGGTGGCATTCTTAATGATCTCTGATCATCTTGGCAAAAACTAGACTCATTTCTTTTATTTACCACCCAACCACCTGATCAGTGTCTACCATTTTGAAAAAAAAAATTCAATTTTTAATTAGCCTATTAAATTTTAGGAAAAGTAAAACAAACCTCGGGTCTTTATCTTTCGAAGTGACGACACTACATCAGATAATATTTGCCGCGGGCACTTTGTGCCCCCCCCCCGGTAGTAATAGGGTTAAGAGGAACCTCAAGTACTTTGCTATTATTATTCATTGGAACTTTTCGACATCTGGATTATTTTCAGAATTACAGCGCTTTTTATGTGTCAACCAGTTTTGTGGCAGTGGCGTCATCAAATTGCTAAATCGTAAACCGGAAAAGCGAAAGGTTTCTGCTTACTGCCATATTGTAGACCTTCATAAACTATGGCTTTCTTGAAGATTGTACCGTTTTGGATTTACGATGATTTTAATTTTTTCCAAAACTTCTCATGAATTTTTCAAATAAAAGAAAAGCGATGTAATTCCGAAAATAATCAAGATATCAAAAAGTTCCAATGAACGATAATAAAAAAGTACCTGAAGTTCCTCTCCAGCCATTAAATCAAAAGGAAGAATCAATAACCATCCGTGCAATCTTTTTTAAAGATTTGATGCCTATGCTTTTATTATTGCTTTGATATTCAGGAAAAAATAAACTTTCAAACGGCCTGCGTTTATCTGATTTACTCGATAGAAACGAGTTTTAGAATAAATTGCGGAGAGAAAATTACAACCTTGTTCTCAACATGTTTATTTGAAGTCTTCTAACAGTTGAAATGCTACAACACAATGCCCTAAAAATATATATGTTTTACTAACAAATGAAAAGTGCATGATATCAGCATAAATATGAAAATGAAATGTTACATGGAAATTGTAACCAACGCAGTCTAACTATTTGTTGACGCAAACAATGTTGCTATATCATAAAATAAAATGCAAACTTAATGGAACAAGCTAACATCAATATGATGTCACCAAAATAAAAATGAGACTAGTTACATTTCAGGAGATGAATTAGAATCTAACAGTATAAAGTGATGTATTTACATACTCTATTACAACTGTACAAGCTAGTTTGATATAATATCATATCGCTTTAGTTAATTGCAAACAGATCATGTTTTAATCATCAAAGTGTAGGAATATTGGATGGATCCTACGTTAATGGGCGATGGTGATGATTTGCTTTGTGATTAAGACACTAGTCTGGACTGATTTGATTTCTGGGTTTTAAACAAATTATGTGGCACAAGAACAACATATGATACACCTGTGTACTAAAAATCGATTCATTATCGTCTGTAGTTACAGAGAAATGAGATTTTGAAAAAGACGATTGCCAAAAACCATTGTAACAAAATCACAAATCATCAACAGTAACCAATGACCTCTGAGCAAACAACGTTTTTCCTACTTTAAACAAAAGAAATTGTTGAATTGACCAACGTAAAGTTAAAAGAATTGAATGCAACTGTGTAGCAGGATATCATAGCATGGTCTGTAAGTAACTCAAAATAGCATGGTAAAAATAAATTTCACCTTTTTTCATCATCATTTTTCAAAATCTCTCATTCTGTCTGTAGCAGTATTTTGTAAAATAGGGATTATTTTTACAAAAAAGATACGAGTCAAGGTGGTAACAATGCAGTGAAAGGTTCGAGGGAAACAATGTCTTCCATTGGACAAGTTGTACTTTTTATGATAATTGATTTTGTTACAACCATGGTTACAACAGTGGTTTTCGGGACCATTTTTTTTCAAAACCTCATTTATCTGTAACGACAGTTGTTAATGAACTGATTTTTTACTCAATAGGTGTATTATATGTTGTACTTAGTGCCATTTCAATTTATCAGAATCTTGCATTCAGAATGCTTCTCAGAAATTTATTTATTTTGGGGGTTACTTCTTTTTGGCTAACCCGTTATATGCTTGTCTGATTTATTTTTTCAAGATATCTGCTCTTAATTATTTTGAAAGCTTGTTTCACCCCACATGAATGAGCAGTTCGTTAAAAACAAAATTCACTTGTCCTGTGTGCTTGCATCCAGGTCAAATCTAAGACAAGATTTCAAATTCAAAGCCTAAGAAGTTTAAGTTGAAGTGTAAGGATTGCAAAACCTTCTTATAAAATCTAAACAAAACCGAAGCAAAGAACTACTGGAAAGGTTTCGGGACAACTAGTTCAATCTCCCTCAATTACAAAAGATGAAACTCTAATGTCAAACGAGAAGAATTCCAAATCTCCCCTTACTTGGCCTTAGGCCTTCAGTTTGTTTTCAATTTCACGCAATGTATCCATCTGCTCTTTCAGGCTTCTTGCATTTTCCTTGAATCTTTTTGCAGCCTCTGTCTCAGAGCCATTATGAATATCTTTGGAAGTTGTGACAATTTCCCAGATAGAGATTCCTAAACCAGCCACTGCAAGAAACGTCGCTAGCTTGCCCGCCACCAATGCTGTTCCTTTGAAAGCTTTCAGGCTCTTGAGCATCTTCGGACATTCTTTGAGGACTGAAATTTCAGCAGCAGTAAAGGAGCGAACCAGTTGCAGAGCTTGAACAGTTTTCGCCATGCCAATAGCAGAGGACGTAGTCTTGGCAGCAAGAGCGGTGCTGTCCAAGGCAATTGAGGCCACCTCCAGTTTGCCAATCTTCTCTATCTTCTCTTGCAGATTATCTAATGTCTCCAAATATCCCATGAGATGCTCCACAACGGCAGTAAGAGCTTCCGTCTCTCTTTTGTCATAATCAAGGCAGTCTTGGGCCGCTTGACATTTGTCTAAAATGTAAAGAATAAACTCAACTCTAAATGCATCTTCAGTTAAATATGCTAACATTTTCACGTTTCCTATTGATAGTAAGAATTTTTACTTGGCTCTCTAATTAGCCCATCCTGTCAATCACCCATTACTGCCAATTTTTTACTCACGAGTACAAAGTACACGTGAAGTTATTGGGATGGGTGGGAGAATATTTCCTGTCTTCTGCCTCCTGTCTCGTGTGGTCTAATTGGGTATTGTATTTTAACAAACAGTGATTGTTTCTTGAATTGTTTTTTAACAAGCAAAGCTTGTGATTATGCCACAGGGAAACCAGATTAACTGTTGATTTTGTAGTTTTTGTTATTTGGTAATTTATTCTATTTTTGTATTAAATCAACCTCCTGTTATTTTCCGTGATTCTATCTATTGTGCTGCGCAGCGAACTTCCACTTCCAAGGAGCGAAGGGAAGGAAACTGCGAAGGAGCGCGTGAAGCGAGGGCGAACGCTTCGCGCGCTCCTTCGCAGTTTCCTTCCCTTCGCTCCTTGGCAGTGGAAGTTCGCTGCGCAGCACAATAGAATCACGGAAAATAACAGGAGGTTGATTTAATACAAAAATAGAATAAATTACTAAATAACAAAAACTACAAAAATCAACAGTTAATCTGGTTTCCCTGTGATTATGCCTTGCGACATTATCTGTCTCCAGTGCGAGAATTGTTTGAAAGCTCCGTTTAATTGGAGTTGAAGGAAAAAAACAGACTAAACAGACCGGATTTTTATGTCGATGTCATGGCGATTGGCGAGATGGGCACTAATCAGTTTGAATAAGGCCAAATAGATTTTAACAACTCAGTTTATGGATGACACGTATCATGCGAGACAAGAAGCAGCATGGCCACGCCATTTGCAATTGACTATTTTTGGAAACACTTGCAGCAAAGAATTTATTCTTACTACAAGAAAAATCATTTGAATCGCATTTTGCAATCTTTAATCGTTCAGGAAATTTTTGGTATCATTTTGCAGAAAATATAATCGAGAACATTTTAATATTCTTTGCCAAGTACTAAATCTTTGCCAATTTTAATATTTAAAATGCAGTATTTAAACAAGACAAATAATCGTTAAAAATATTTTGAAAAAGGGTGAAATAAAAGACCTTTTATTTGCTCATACTTTAAATAGGCAGAAATGAAAAAAGATTCCACAGTCGCAAATTTCAAATTTTAGTGTAAATGCACTGTCAATAAACACTTTTTTCAAAAGGGTATAAATAAAACTTTTGAAAATTTGTATAGGATGATAAAGGAGACTTTTCGAATCTAGAACGGTTTTAAATGTGACTGTATCATCCAGAGTACTCAACACTTATTATCGTTTTCTTCGCCCATTATTGCCACTCTAGGGATTCACAACCAGAAAAAGAGAATTGCTACCCACTTTCATTTTTGGAATTAGACATCTTTCTGAAATGCAACTTTTGTTTGTTTCGAATTCAGTCACCAAAACTGTATGCTCGAAATGTTGCTTTAGCAAATGGCAAAACCCCATTTTGCGATGATTTTCATGCAAATATGTTCATGGTAGTCTATCCAATGATAGTAACAGCAATGTTGTATTGGCGATAATGGCCGAAGATTGACCTTGAGGGTGCAAGACAAAAGCCGCCCCGCCGTACCTTGGCACTTGTTTGTGCATTGCAATGATTTCATGTCATGAACCTTCAACAACAACGCAGCTCTCAAGGATAAGAAACTTTGATCAGGCGATGGTACTAAAGTTTCTTAATTTAACACGAAATTTTCGGCATTTTAGTACTAAAAGTTTCTTAATTTGTTTCTTATTTTTTAAATGCATGAATTATCATGTAGTTTCCAACACTGCTGCAGATATGTTTCTTATAAAACATCAGGTGGGAAGAAAAAGTGTTCTATTACCTTCAAAACATAAAACTGTTAGTTTTTAATATTACTCAAGAATAAGGGTCCAACGACATATTTATCATAATATCTTTGACTTGTGCTTTTGAAAGTTTCTTAGCTCTTCCCAAACTTAGTACTACTGTTTCTTAAATTTTCGGCCGTCCTAGTAGTTTCTTATAAACGAGTTTCTTATAAAAAATCGTGTAGATCAGCATAGCAAGTAGGTTCATTGAAAGCTGCTTATTTGCCTTAATAAAAACACTATATAACGATGAAACTTTTCCAAGTTGAAGACAGTGGCATCAGCAAAGTCATTTCGTGCACTTTTTTTGCATTTTCATTGGTGTCCTATGACTTTTCAAAACTTAAAGTAAAAATTGCGTTAATAGGTGATTGGCGATAATGGACGACACTACTCTACGGCTTATTTATTAATAGAAAAATTATTTCAACTTAGCAAGAAATTTTTCAGAAATACAATATCTCCCTCCAGTCGGTAAAATTGCTAGATATTCCTGCTTGAGAACGTTAACAGATTCAAAAAGGTGTTAGAAAAAGTATTGGAAGACAAAATCTTTGCAAAAAAAATAAAACAAAAAGCTAAAAACTGGTACCACAGTTTTAAAGATAGAAAATATGTTACCTTTCATCTTTGAAGACTCTACAATGGACGTAGTGATGTTGGTGGCTGCTCCTGCAACCCCCGTCGCAGCTCCAGCAACTGTCAGTGAAAGAGATGCCCCAAATGTGAATGGTGCCAAAGCAAGACCACCCAGTGCCATGAGCCCTCCAGCCGCTCCAACACTTGAACCAGTAACATTGGCAATATTGCAATCTCTGTGCAGACTGTCACATTCATTGGCAATATCATACAATTTGTTGATTGTTTTCTGTCGAGTTTCCCTCCATCCTGGCATTTTGTTTAGGAACTCTTCTTTAGCTTTATTGAATTCTGTCAGGGTTTTGAGTATCTCTTCCACATCCTCCTTTGAGATTTCATCCTTCTTGTTCCATGTTGCACTTTTCTTTGAGTCTATGGCCATTTTTCCTGCTGCACAGCCTTTTGCCGTAGCAATTGCAATGTTATCGACAATGTTACTGACAGGCATCTTGGTATTCTAAAAATTAAATCAGATTTTAAATTACAGTTGTCTAAATATACACAATTCCTATGCGGTCCAAAATATGCAAAACTTTTATTAATTCATGAAGCCAACGTTTCTAAATTGTTTGTGAGAAATTTTATCTTAGATCAATAGTCATCGTCTCATGGTAAACATGGACAAAGTAGTGAATTCATGAACCTCTTACCTTCTTTGACGATTCTTCAAGGAAACTGCAATGACACCAGATGCACAAGTTACACTCTGCTGCAAAAGTGTTGTTCAAGACCTTCAAGACGCTTTTCCCCAACTGAAGATTTATGCAGTGATGATGCCTATATATAGCGTATGTGGAGGGTATTCCCCATATATGCAGTAAATAGCATCTGTATCTAGACACTATATCTCCCTGGTATTCCCCTTCCTGGTATTTGCGTTGCATGAAGCCATTGGAGTGGCACTGGAGTGGCAGACATATCCCTTTCCGTGGGTATGTCCCTTATAACAAGTTTTGTTCATAAAATTTCTTTCCAAAATCAGCCAGAAATCTGTCCTTCAAGGTATTCCCCGACATAAATCATCACGTTTCTCTAAGATAAGAATTGACTAAACTCAGTTTTGAGGAATAAGAAATATACAGTTATTCTTTTGACATGGTGTATTTTATCCCATAAAGAGAAACCGAAATTTATCCACCTATGTAGCTTGAACTTTGAACCTGAATAATTGTTTACTGATCCAAGAAATTCTGAGAAAATATCTAAAAATAAAAACAACTGCAGAAGTTTAATAGTAGTTAAGAAACTATTTATTTTAGTCAAGGAAAGCCTTAAGCATATTCTTACCTTATTTTCACTTGTTTCCTGTATCATATTACTCAGAAGGCACTTGAGTAAAGTCTAAACATTGGAAATGCTAAAAAAAACTTAGTTTTGACATGTTCACGAAGGCACAGGAAGTAAACATGAAGAGAAGTCGTAAGAAACTCGTAAGAAACTCCGAGTACTGAAAATCTGATAATTTTAAGAAACTTTCAGTACTGACTCAAATTCTTAGTTTCTTATCAAAAATATGTGTACTTGAAGTTTGTTAAGAGTGTCTTAGAAGGGCTCCCATAAATTTCATAAAAGGTTCAATTAATTTTAGCAATAATGAGATCCCTCCTAATTCTTTACAAATTTGAATGGTATCACCCTTGCCTTTGCTGCAAATATTTTACAAAAAACTTGATGAAATAGCTCTGCATATTAATACATAATAGCACACTGTAGAAGAAAGAATCGAAATATGCTTTTATTTCTGAGACTAAATGAAAAAGTTTCTTGAAATATGTTTACATATATCTACTAAATCAAATCAGTTAAGCAAACTTTTATATTTTGAAGACTCTGAAGCAAACATGTTGTCGTTATAAGTTTAGCAACGTTGTTCCTCTAGTGGCTCAATTTTGTAGCTGGACTGGAGAAGAGTAGACGGTTTTGTAAAATTGCTTTGCTTAGATTTTATTTATTTAGAGTCGGTCGGGTTGGCGGTTGTTTTGAATTTTTTGACTACAAGATGTAATGTTGTTATGTAGCATCTGTTTATTTATCAAATGCTTATGAAAACAGGGGTGCCGCGATGTGTCAGTTTTGAAATTGCTAAATATATCCAATATATCTATCTATCTGCGTAGTAAATAGTAAATAAAATATCATTTTTGTTATCAATAACTATTTTCATTGCACAGTTTTAGCAAAAAATCCTTATCCAAGTCAAAGTCTCGAAAATATTTGGGAGCGAGTGTGTGACACAGAATAGAAGAGTAATTATCTCGATGTGTCTTTTGTCTGCGAAAAATTCTCTTCTCAGACATGTGAAACAAAAGCTTCTCGAATTGGGTTGGGATATATTCTGAGAATTAAATTCAACAATTGGCTAAGTAACACATTCACGTGCAATGCAATCGGCTTCCAGCGAACAAATCTTCGATACTGCGAAAGCAACTTCTCCAAAATAAACTAGGGGAATTACCACGGCAGATCAACATTACTGCACATGAGGCCGAGGGGTAGATCACCTTTCCAAAAGCAGAAAAGATTTTATGAGATAATGCAACATGATTTTAGCAGACTACGTATGGCTTTTTCACTGTATCAAAGAGGCGCACAGGCAGACTGGCGCGTAAAAAGATAGCGCAAAACAACGTCGAGATTCACCCTGCGTGAATAGTAAACTTGCTGCACGTATTTTTTTTTCATAAGAAATTAAGAATTTGAGCCAGTACTGAAAGTTTCTTAAAACTATCCGAAGTACTCAGAGTTTCTTTTGAGTTTCTTGCGAGTTCCATAACAATTTTCGTGTTTACTCCCTGTGCCCTCGTGAACATATCAAAAAAATTTTTAATTAGTCTTTCCAATATTTCGACATTACTCGAATACACGGTTTTTATAAGAAACTTGGTCGAGGCCATAGTATTGAAAATTTCTTAATTTAACATTAATTCCTCTCCTTCATCTGATAACGGGGGACCAGTCGTTCGTGCAGTAGAGACAGGGAGAGAACACTGTTTCGCTTGCAAAATAATTTCATAATTTGATCAATAACGTGATCAGGGCCGTAGGAAGCATCTTAAACTTGGAGGGGCACGACACTTCAAGGGGACTTTTTTCCATTAGCTAAAGGGGCATTTCCTGAAGCAAAAAGGGCACTTCTTTGCTTATTTCAAAATCTTAGGGGGGCACGTGCCCCCAATGCCCCCTGGTTCCTACGTCTCTGAACGTGATCGTAAAACTCAAAGCTTTCTAAAATACGCAACATATTTCGACTACAAGAAATAACTACGATCGTGAAAGTGGGGGTATTGGAAGTGCTAAAGATATATTATAACGGCCCCCAGGGGGAATCGTAAGGTCCTACTACGTCAACCGCCGGGGTACTCCCAAGTATGATATACCTTGGTACGGCCCCTTTGGAAGTATTACCACAGGGTGGTTGGCATCCCCCTTATCTACGGATAAGAAAATTTCTGTGGGAACCTCCGGGGAAAACACAAGGTCCTGCTACGTCAACCGCATGGGTACTCCCACACTCCCAAGTATGATAAATCTTGGTACGGCCCCTTTGGAAGTAATCACAGGTGATTGTACATTTCCCCATTGGAGATTAGCAGAGTGCGCGAAGGCTGGTCCCAAGCTCTTGGGATGGGGCCTTGTTGACAGTCTACCAATCTTAGCAAGATTTTGAGAAATATTTTTATCCCCGATTGATATTGATATGGTATCCAAGAAAAACTTTTTTGCTAGAAATAACGAGCCTATGGGAGCAAGTGATTAAGGTTACGGTAAACGTTTGTAGGCCGAAAAAGCCAATTTTCGGATTTTTTCAAATCTCAGAAACCCAACTTTTAAGAAACACAAAGATACCATCTTTGGAAGCAACAGAAATGTTGATAAAGTAGAATTCTTGATGGAAGGAAGGATGCTACAACTTCTCACGCAAAGTTTTTCTGTGTGGTTTAAAATGGATTGATTGCTTTTTAAGCGGCAATTGCTTGACCCGGATTACAGTGTGGCTTATGTGACCTTGATGTTTACATTTGAAGTGCCATCTAGTGCCAACAGTAAAATTCCCTTTTTTTCAGGACTTACAAATCCACTAGGTAAAGGTACGAAAAAGCTATTTTGTACCCTAGGAACCAATCGAATGGCTCCACATTTTGCACACTACCAGAGCAGGCTTCAGGCAAGCAAAGCGTGTCTCAGAATCTTGGTATGTCCTCTGGTCCGCCTTTTATAGCCAAATACAACTGTGCGAGTTGTTTAGGTTGCTGAAAACCGTGTAATTAATTGCATTCAAGACGACTTTTGTCTGGAATGGAAAATGAAAATTTCGGCATTTTAGTACTAAAAGTTTCTTAATTTGTTTCTCATTTTTCAAATGCATGAATAATTATGTAGTTTCCGACACTGTTGCATACATGTTTCTTATAAAACATCAGGTGGGAAGAAAAAGTGTTCTATTACGTTGAAAACATAAAACCGTTATTAAATATTACTCAAGAATAAGGGTTCAACGACATATTTATCATAATATCTTTGAATTTTGCTTTTGAAAGTTTCTTAGCTCTTTTCAAACTTAGTACTAGAGTTTCTTAAATTTTCGGCCATCCTAGTACTAGTTTCTTGTAAACCAGTTTCTTATAAAAAAACGTGTACCTTCCACTATGATACAGGAAACAAGTGAAAATGAAGTAAAGATATGCAAAGGATTTCCTTGACTAAAATAAAAAGTTGCAATAATTCTTTCCCAGAATTAGAGTTTCATAATTTATTAGAGTTTCTTTAGTGAGCGTACTTCATTTTCTAACAATTTCAGAGCTCGGATTACCAAAAAATTAAGAAACTCGAGTCCAGAAAAATTGTGGGTTTTCGGTACTAATAGTTTATTTTATTATTTCATGAGTGCACGAATTATGATGTAGTTCCTGATACTGCTACAGATGATACTATTCTTGTCATATAAAACATCAGGTTGGAAGAAAAGTGTTCTATTACGTTCAAAACTTAAAACAAAGAGTTATTGATAATTAGTATTATTAAGCGTTATTTTCATTTCAGCTGAAGCTTTTTTATTTCGCCTGAAACATACCTATGCTGTTTTACTGTACCTTATTAATTGGTACTACTTGTGATCAGGGACATCCAGCCAGAATTTGAAGAGTGGGGCGGGGCAATCTGCAGAGAGAGTGCCGAAAGTATCATAGAAAGTAGGCTCGCCGAAAGCCCGCGAAAATTTTTGGAGTCCTAGTTAAGAGAATGTTTTGGTTTTCCTGGGTTTTCCTACTAAATAATGCTTTGATTTGTATGTTTCTTCCCCCCATATTCTGAGCAAAACAGTTAAAAAAGAGTACGCTAGAGTTACGATGATGGGCGCAGTTCTCGCCAAAAATGGGGCGTCAAGCTAAGTTTCCATTGTGAAGGGGAGCAGTTCCTCCCACTTGGCCCCCCCCCCCATATCCGCCATTGCTTGAGACATGTGCAAGCAGAGTTGTGGGCTCATAAAAACGAAACTGTAAGAAACATTTAGTACTGCCGGGTGTCCCAAAAAAAGTATACAGATTTGGTCAACCCTAACGATCAGAATTTAGCATGAATCAATCCGAAATCATTTTTAAAACATTACTCGGTAGTTAACTTGAACATAGATACCTTGTTTGTTGACATTGGTGCTTTGAGAGTAGAGATATATATCTCCAAAGGACAAATTTGCCTCCACCTCCAAACCAGAGCTTTGGCGTTTTGGCCTAAGCACTATCCACAATTTGTTTCACTTGAACTGAATAAATTTTACTTCGGAGCTCCCTTGATGATAAGCGTCCCGTAAATTATATTTTGTGAAACGCATTTGTTGTGCAGCTTTTAATTTTTCTCCTCCTGGTTCAAATTTGTCCAAGTTTATTGTTGACTTATTCACTGTGCTTTTAGAATTTGCTTAGGCCAAAACGCCAAAGCTCTAGTTTGGAGGTGGAGGCAAATTTGTCCTTTGAGGATTAATATATCTACTCTCAAAGCACCAATGTCGACAAACAAGGTATCTATGTTCAAGTTAACTATCGAGTAATGTTTTAAAAATGATTTCGGATTGATTCATGCTAAATTCCGATCGTCAGGGTTGACCAAATCTGTATACTTTTTTTTGGGACACCCGGTAGAAATCTGATAATTAAAAGAAACTTTTAGCAATTGGCTAACTTCTTAGATTCCTATAAAAAATACGCTTATGACCAATGGTTCCTTGTTGCTGACATGGCATGGAATTTCGAATTTCCAAGAATTGTTTTCGAAGAAGTACAGAAATGACGTAAGACCACTATATTGAATATCTTGTTTTCCAAGAATTGATAAACGATGTCAGATAACTCAAATGCAAAACAACACGAACAACTGCAAAAATAACGGTTTCCTAGAACACTTCGTTAAGCTCCTTGGATTGGATTTAGGGATACGGAATAAGGACGAGGAATTTAATGCGAGAAAGGCTTACACTTATTTTTATAAGAAACAGAAAATTTGAACAAGTGCTAAAAATGTCTCAAGATACTCATAATTTGAGTAGTCAAAGTCTTTTAAGGGTTTCTTATGAGTTTCCAGAAAATTCTTGATGTTTACATCCTGTGCCATCGTGAATGCACTCATTCTTTTTAGAAACAGTCTATAAGAAACGTTAGGCTCAATTTTTTTAAACTTAAGGTAGGTGACCACTCGAAAAATGAGTTTTTGAGCTAAAAATTTGTAATCGCTTTTAGTGTGCTAAAATGCATGTAGAATCTGAGAGCGATGAACATTTTTGCTCATGTAGCAAAGGGATCCTAAGCAACAGTAGAAAGCAACTGTGCGACGCCTCTGCGGTTGTGCAACAGAAATATCAACACAAAGATCATTCTTATGCTAAAATGGAGATGCTGGTGGAATAGTTTCATGCGCTGCAACGATTGAGGTGAAATCTAATAGTGTTGTCAATCAAATAGAACGAAATATTCGAATAGTACGAAAAGTGTTCCTAGGATCACTTTTTTGTTCACGTGACCAAAACGCACATATATACTATGAAAACGATTGACGTGAAATCTAATAGTGTTGTCAATCAAATAGAACGAAATATCGAGCATCATACTAAAACGATTGGCTTTTTGAATTTATTTGACGGTTGGCATAATGCAGAATATAGAATGTGAACCATGCTTTTAAAGGCTTTTCCCCATTCCTCATCTACTGAGGATCAGTTTGACATGTAGTTTGCCGAGATCGACATTTTCAACTTAAAATGGGGAATTTCCAATTGTTGTAAGGTCATTTTCTATTGTCTGCAAGTTTCCATGGAAACGGGGTGCTACCCTTACGTTCAAATTTCCAGGCAGCTTTTTAACAAACATATATTGGCTCTACATTTAGGGTATTAACAATATAAGAAACACATAAGAAACTTTTTGGTTGCAGAATAGTTTCTTATGAAAAAATGAATGTACTTCATAACGAAGTTAAAGCAGTGCTACTGTCTAGACAATACACTCAAGTACCTTCCGTAATACTGTACAAGAAACAAGTGATAAAACCTTGTTAGAACAAAATGAAATGATTGCCAATGCCAACTCCGAAAAATTCCAAGCATTATTGCTTAGAAAAACAAGACAAATACTAGTGGAGAACAAATTAGCATTGAAGGTAATGCAATCAAATCTGAGGAGACTGTGAAACTTTTAGGAGTTACTTGGATTTTAAACTTGATTTTGACCCACATATTTCGAATATTTGCAAAAAAGCTGAAACACAATTAAATGTTCTCAAAAGATTAAAGACGTTTGTTGGTTTTAAGGAGAAAAAATCCTAGTTCAGAGTTTCGTATACGTACTCTAATTTCAATTATTGCCCTTTAGTTTGGTATTTTTCTTCTTCCAAATCATTACAGAAAATTGAAAAATTACAAAAACGCGCTCTAAGATTTCTAAGAGCTCTAAGATCATGCGAGTTCGTATAATGATTTGCTTTGGAAGTTGAATAAATACACGATGCACGCTGCTCGCCAAAGAATCTATTGTACTGAAATATTCAAAACATTGAAACATCTGAATCCACCATTTATGCATAGCATTTTTTAATTACGTTCTTCGAATTATTCGTCAAGTAATCCAAACAACATTCGGGTCCAAGAGTCTTAAGTCCATTGGGCCACAGATTTGGAATGGCTTACCAAACGAACTAAAATCAGCAGAAAACACTTGAAAAGGTTCAAAGTTTTAACACAACAATGGGACGGTCCCAACTGCAAATGTAGTGCTTGTCAGTGCCTATCAACTTCGATACATAATTTAGCAAAATATTTTTTGATTTATTAGTATATTCGATTTTGATTAGTCAACTTGTATATATTTAAATAATGTATATGATGTTAGCTATTTTGTATATAATCGAATTAAAATAAATTACAACAAGAACAACGAACGGAACTGGAAATATGCTATGAATCTTCTCGAATAAAAGAAGAAGCTTGTTGAATGTTTTTGTCCCAGTACTAGACTTCCTTAATTTTTCATTGACGATCTGAGTGGTGAGCTTCTTATGAAGACTTTCTTATAAAAATAAGTTTATTGATTATGGGTTCATAATAAAATTTACTGTACTTTTTCGCTGAATTAAACACAAGCTATGCAAAAGCATCGAAGAAGTGGTTTTTGGCTCTCAGCAACTCTGGCTTTCTCCCTAAAATTTAGGACAACGATTTTCCTTTGACTCTTGCATCAGATTACCCTGGAGTCTGGTACCCAGGGTAACGTCAGATACTCAAATGCGGCAATCAACGAAAGAGAAAGCTATCAACGAAAATTTTATGATTTAAACTGGTACCGGGTGAGTAAAAACCATCGAGTAGTTAACATGTCAACTTAGATAAAAAAACTTGGTTGGTTTAAATCGGTTATAATTTTCCCCAGTTTCCAGTTATGAGCTATTTTATAAAATTGCTCAATCTCAGGGTCCTTCAAAACAGGCCTAAAATCATTTATCGAAATTGCTAATAATCCAACATGACGATACGAAAATCAATCTGACAACGGCTGAAAGAAATTTTCAAGTGAAAAGAATAGTAGGGCTAGCTCTGTATTTACGTAACTGATTGCCTGGGCAATAAGATAGCCCGATTAAGATTCATTTTCATTGATGTGGAGGTTAAGTGGTGGAAAATTTGATCCAAAAGTTTACGCCTGTCTACCCTGGGTACCAACGCCTGTCTTGAAGCATTCCGAAAAACAACCTTTTGAAAGATCCCTTGTAAATCAGGAAAGATATGACAAAGTTTGATCAACTAAATTCAATTATCTAAGTTGACATGTTGCCCACACAATGATAATCAGTTTTAAGGAATATGATGCGTAGTTAGCAAACCACAGGCAAACATTTTAATTTTCTTTACTCACCCAGAACTGTGTACATGCCGAGTTTACATTCTCGGGATGAATTCTGATGTTTCAATTATCTAGAAAAAATAGTTTTACACCTTATTTTGCTGCATACAGGTAGTAAACATGCACCGCCTTTGCAAAATAAAAGTGAGTTCTATTGATGAGTTGAAAACGTTGCCCCAGATTTTGGAGTATTCAAAGCGTTTTCATAGCGTGAATTACCACGAATTTTACATGACTAATGATTGCTTTTATTTCACAAAAGGCATGCCTAGATTTGAAAATATTCTACAGTCTTGGATGTGTTTCTCTAAACTTAAAGGTTGTTTTCTTGAGATTTTCTTCATATAAACCTATCCTTGGTTGTCATCCTGAGTATTTTCCCTTGAAGCGTGTGATGCACCAGGTTAAAGGACCTTAGGTCCCGTTCACACGGGAACGCAATCGTTCCGTTCCATCTTCGTTCCAGTTTCTGGAACGCAAAATTAGACTGTTCACACGAGAACGGAACGATTGCGTATCGGTTTTTGTTTCTGTTCACACAGGAATGCAATCGTTCCGTTCCGCAATTGTTTTTTCAGTTCTTTTAGTCCAGTCGCTACGGGGTCAATTTTCAGTGCACACTGGAAAAATTTGCGGGCAATTTAATTTTTGGTTTAAAAGATACCTTATACCTTCCTGATGATGATTTTCGTGGTTGGACGTCTTCCAGTTACTTCAGTGGATCATCCAACGCAAATTNACCTTAGGTCCCGTTCACACGGGAACGCAATCGTTCCGTTCCATCTTCGTTCCAGTTTCTGGAACGCAAAATTAGACTGTTCACACGAGAACGGAACGATTGCGTATCGGTTTTTGTTTCTGTTCACACAGGAATGCAATCGTTCCGTTCCGCAATTGTTTTTTCAGTTCTTTTAGTCCAGTCGCTACGGGGTCAATTTTCAGTGCACACTGGAAAAATTTGCGGGCAATTTAATTTTTGGTTTAAAAGATACCTTATACCTTCCTGATGATGATTTTAGTGGTTGGACGTCTTCCAGTTACTTCAGTGGATCATCCAACGCAAATTTAGTCAGCGTTGCTTTAGGCCCATCTTCTTCGAACGGCGCCATTTTGTTTTAAATGTCAGACTTCTCGAGCAGGTTGTGTTAAAGTCTAAATGTGCCTCGATTCCTCAATTTTTCTTAAATAAACTTCTTTTAATTCAATTTACTCAATTTAATGTGGAAAATAATCGTTTCAGTGTAATTTATAGGGGTTTAAGCACGATTAGGGGTCGGGGGCTACCGATAAGCTCTCGAGAGATATGGCACATATTGTTGTTGTCATCTGACATTACTTCCGCATGTGGACATGTTGCGAGGCTCACTTTGAAAGGAAAATCCGTCTTCCAAAGGCAGCTAATGCAAAGGGCGACCCAATGCAGGGTTAAAATATCACTCTAATGACCAAACAATTAAGAAACTCAAGAACTGGAAACCGTGATAATTGAGAAACTATTTTCATTTTGTCCAGGAAATCAAAATCATATCTTCGCTTGTTTTTTGTACTGGGTATTTCTTGAAATGTGTACTGGAAATACCTTGGTATTTCTTGAGTAACTTCTAGAAAGAGGGTCAATTTCACATTTCGCCTTGAAGTGCACAGGACACCCCTGTCGATGTACCTTGTTGCCCTTATTTTGCTGGCCGTTATTGGCGTTGTTTTAGAATTCCACGATCGAAGTCTCATAGACAAACCCCTAACGCCGGCAATTTTTCCGCGAGGGGGACCAAAAACAAGGCCATCAAGAGCTGGCGAAATCGAGGGTTGTATCCTGTTACGAAAAAGTGTACGAGATTTTTCAAAACAATTGGAATTTTTGGGATTTTTGGAAGAATTTTCTTGAATACAAAAGGATTTTTATCAATGGCTTACGTGGTTTTTGTGGAGTGATATGTCCCTCGGGCGAAATAAGGGCCAACAAGGTAAACAACGATGAATTGACGAAAACCTGGTTTAAGAAAACCTCAAGAAGTTCTGAATACTAAAATAATCAGAATTTATAGAAATGTTCAGAATTGTCAAATTCTTAGTTTCTTGTGATAAAAGAAGCCTTTATGAAAACTATAAGATTTTCAGAAACTTCTTAGCCGTAATATGTCCTTATCAAATATGTCAGCTTTTTATCAAGAACTAGATATGTTCCATTTTTCCTGGGCTCTGTCTTTGTGCCAATTATTTTCTCCATCATATCTTTCTCTTTGTTTATCAACAGCATTTTATTCTCATGATGCATCCAAATAAGTCAGTTCATTTCCCATCTCCATCACACCATTTCCAACATATCCACATTTTTCTCGAACAACACTTGCTTTCCTTGCAGCTACACGTTTTTTTATAAGAAACTGGTTTGTAAGGCTAGTCTTAGCATAAACTCTGGTGCTGCGTTTGAGACCCTAAGAAGTTTAAGAAACTTTAAAAAGCTAAATTCCAAGATTATTGGGTGAATTATTGTGCAAGGAGTTACCAGAAACATCTGAATTGCTGCTCCTCAAAAGATAAGAAACAAACTGAGAAACTTTTAGCATCAAAACTTTGACGTTTTCATTCAAAATTAAGAAAGTTTTGGTATCTAGGGCTGAGCTGATTAAAATTTTTCATAAAATAACAACTGTGTACATGGAACATCCAGAATTGAAGATTGTGCTGGCTTTGCCTCATCTATTCCAAGCCAAAGAATCTTCTAGCGACCAGTGCAATGAATTCATCTGCAAGTTGGGGAGTCAAGGGACAGTTGTAGCAAACACCCTTGCGCCAACCAAAATCAGCTAACAATATTATGTTAGCGCAGAACATGCAAGTTTGATTGTTGTATGTAAGATATCGATAAAACATAGGTTGGTTTATAGATGGACCCTTTTGAAGGTTGCTGAACTAAATACAAATCAAGAGAATGGTGATCTTTGTTCAAAGACTGTTAGCCAAATCTTCAAGAATTTAGCTGTGGCAGAAATTCCTGTTAAGTTATGCTTTGGAGAAGCTGCACTGCCAAATTGTTTTGCTTGGACCCCAAGGGGGTACTCATATATATTTAGGATAGGGGTGCTCAGGCTGGGGTACAAACCATCAACCCAAACAAATATTTCATAGCATAAAAATTGACCCAAAAAAATAATTTTTCTTACCCTACACACCCAAAAGAGTAACAAATCGTTTGTAAATCATGCTTTTCTATATTTTTAAAACTGTTCTCATATTTGAGACACAAAAAAATAATCCAGAATTGTCATGAACCCAAAAAAATAACTGTACAATTGACTGACCCAAAAAAATAACTTTTGCCAAAATTTTAGACCCAAAAAGTAACCTGAACATCCCTATCCCAAACATATATGAGTACCCCCCCCCCCTGGGGCTTGGACTGAGGAAGATAAAATTGAATAAAATGTTCCTGCTCTCAAGTTTCTTAACGCTTTGGTGTAGTAACTTCCTTTGTGCTTTGTGATATTTTTAATTCGGTTGGGGGTGGCAATGCCCCCATTCTCTTAAGTTCATCACCTATTTATTATTTGTCTCCTCGATGCAACCCTGCTTTGGGTCGCCAGTTGCATGTGCTGCCTTTTGAAGGCTGATTTTCCTTTCAAAAGTGAGCTTAGAAACATGTGCACATGCGGAAGTAATGTCTGATGACAACAACAATATGTGTCATATCTCTTGAGAACTTATTGGTAGCCCCCTGCCCCTAATCGTGCTTAACCCCCTATAAATTACACTGAAACGATTATTTCCCACATTAAATTGAGTAAATTGAATTAAAAGAAGTTTATTCACAAAAAAATGAGGAATCGAGGCACATTTAGACTTTTACACAACCTGCTCGAGAAGTCTGACATTTAAAACAAAATGGCGCCGTTCTAAGAAGATGGGCCTAAAGCAACGCTGACTAAATTTGCGTTGGATGATCCACTGAAGTAACTGGAAGGCGTCCAACCACTAAAATCATCATTAGGAAGGTATAAGGTATGTTTTAAACCAAAAATTAAATTGCCCGCAAATTTTTCCAGTGTGAATCCCCGTAGCGACTTGACTATTTCCATTCTTTCCAGCAACAACAACACCCACGCATGCGCTCAGAGCAAAAATCTTATCGTTCCGTTTTTCGGACCAGTTCTGCACTTCATCGCCTGTTCACACGGGAACGGAACGGAACGATTGCGTATCGTCCCACTTTTCGTATCACTTTTTTTATCGTTCCACTTTTTGGAACGGAACGGTGTTATTCGAAGCGTTCCCGTGCGTACGCAACCCCTGAGCGTTCCACTTTTCGGAACGGAACGATATGGAACGGAACGATTGCGTTCCCGTGTGAACGTGGCCTAAATCAATGTTATTGCCTAAGAAGTGAGGCAGAGCATGCATAGGACTTGCAGAGGTTGAGCTTTAACCATGATAGATCTCAGGTTGTGTACATGGGTGGAGATTTTACACAGGCATCCTTTTATAAAGAACAAGAGTAAGCTCAGTAGATTTTGAGATATTACGCAATCGCTGTCGTGAAAATGACATCAACTAGAGTAGAATTTAAAGCAGTAATTTCTTAAGTTAGGTTTAAGAAAATTTGATGAAAAAATCCGCGAAGTTAAGAAGATGGAACGTTTGAAAACTAACAATAAAAAAGGAAAATTTTGAATGTTTTTCTAATTGCGAGCTGGCAATACAAATTTTTCCAGAGGAAATTTTAACCAATTCTTTTACGCTCCAAGGAAGAGAATATTTATCGGCCTCTGAAGCTGAGTGAACAGACTGTACCTCATACAAAGCTGTCAAAACCCCCGGTCAAAAAGCAGAAGGCAAAGGTAGAACAAAGTTAGGTTTCAAGTAAAATGATGCAACGAACACCAGCTGTAGTCATGTGAAATCAGGCTAGCTGTGAATAATGCAAACACCCATTAATGCTTCATTTTGATTGACTTAAACTTTAAGCAATTGCAAACATTTACTTTGATTTCAATAGTAGTGATTCACAATTTTGTATAATGCCACCTGGAAATAAAACTGCGGACAGCTTAGTGTAAAATAAAAATCGATTTTAACCAGTAACCTGCATCATGAAATCAAAGGACCCTTGGGGGGACTCACGTGATTTTATTATTGAGAAGGTCGTAGGAGATATATCATTTTTAGAAAGTCTCATTACATAGCAATGTTTTTCAGCGTTCAAAAACTACAATTGCTTCTAAAAACAAGAACAATTAAACAAAAAAATGAAACCTTCAAGAAAAAGTTCATAGACTTGACAAGCCTTGAAAATGTTCTTTGAGGACGTTATTTAAACCTTCAAAAGCTGTAAAAAATGTCAATGAAAAAGTATGGGGAAGTTAGTTTCTAGCTAAAATCAAAGTACATATCTGAAAAGGCAGCATTCAAACTCTGTTCCATTGTTCCTGAGCTACGACGGAAAATTTATAGGGCTACTTCTTAGGTGTACAAGGTGTCCTATTGCCCTCAACTCTGTATGTTCTTGCAATCAGATTCCGAGAAAGCCCGTCAATGTTAACATTGACGTCATTACTGTTTTCAGCAACAATGAGTCAATTAGAGGTGGTATTGATATTCCATATCCTTACTTGAATGCAAGCAAGCATAAACAGCCATTATCCTTTTTACCTCTACGTTAGCAAGGCTAGCTGGTGTAGTGGTTAAGGCGTTGATGGCTTGTTTTTCGACGGTTTTTGGAAATAATTGTGAAATAATACTTGGAATAGGTAAAGAATATCGATTTACGTCGAATTTTACCTTGCCGCGGCCGTTTACTGCGCGAAAATCGGTCAAACGGCTCAAAAGTAGTGATTTTTTTTTATACTTCGAAGGCTCGAGGCTCCGCAATAATCATACTCGAATATGAAATGAAATGATACCTGATATTGTGCACCCAAGAAACTGAACAGCCCATTGTGGTAAAAGAAAGAATTTGTTTTGATCATTTGCATATTTACGTAATTACTTTTGAATTTGAATTGAAGTCAGTTAGACATGACACAGACATAAAATCCTATTTGTTTGGCCTGTCCTTTCCCCCAATCAAGCAGAGCTTTCGAACAATTATTGCACTGGAGACAAGTAATATCGCAAGGCATGATCACAAGCTTTGTTTGTTCAAAAACAATCGACCAGACAATCGCTGTCTGTTCAAAAACAATACCCAATTAGACCACAGAAGACAGGAGACACGAAATTTCCCTATCATCCTATAGACTCCACTTGTACTTCATACACGTGAGTCAAAAAGGGGGAAAAAGAAAAAAATAAGTAAATAAACAACTCATTGCCACGAGGAAAACACCATGAACATGCCCACGACCATGTTCATGAAAAACGAGCACGAAATGTTCCTCACTTCGAAAATAAAACGACAACAGAATTTGTCTTGAGACAAAAAACTAGTCTTCGTGAAAATCACAAAAATTTGATTACTGTATGCAATTTATCTTAAAACCTTATTTACGGACGCTTGTGTGAAGGACAAAATAAGCTTCAGTAATGATGCAGTGAGTAATGGGTTATATTTAGTTATTCCTGAAATAAAAATGTAACGAAATCTTAGCTTGACACGCCTTGGTGTCAGCGACAGTGCAAAATTCATTTTTAACACGGCTGGTGAAAAATTATCGGGGGAACTACTTTTTAGAGCCAATACCAGAACGGAGGTAGCCATTCCATTAGGCAGTAAATTTAACTTTGAGCTGATAAAATTTAAAAAATCAATTTTTAAATATCATGTAACACGAGAAATACTTAAAATTCAAAAAGATGCGTTTAAGATGTTGCAAAATTTGCAAATTGTCAATTGCTTCCAAAGAAATGTTTCAGTCACAGCTGTTGATTTGAATCTAAAATCTTCAAAGTCAATGTCTTTTTGATAATAATTTTATTTGTTACATTTTTAGGAGATCAACGAAACCAGAATTGTTTTCGTTAAACTCCTTTTTGTTACTCATCCTTAGAGTAACATGTATGATGCTGAAGAGTTTGGAGCAGATATATATTTTTAGGAAAGGGTGATAGGGCAGTTAATAATCATAATAACATCAACCTAATTCTCCATTCCGGAGCAGTTACAAGTTACATTTTCTTGAAATATTACATTTAGAACTGAACCAGTAACACAGGCAGAGGACTTGCCCAAGTCCTCCCCATGTACCTATTCTTGAATAAAATTATACGGTGTGAGCTTGTTTAGTTAGAAACTCAACCGATAATGTAATGAAATAAATATGCATTGCGCTTTAACTTTTTATCAAAAGCAATAAGTTTTTGTTTACTTATTTTTTATCTTTTTATGTGATTGCGATTTTTTCAAGTCCTAAATATGACAAAACAGCTCTATCAAGGATATGAGCAAAGAATTTAGATGATATTGGCGTACACAACTTACATTTGGTTATCATCTCTTGCGATTTCGGATTATACTTCAAAACCAGGTTTCTCGCTGGAAAACAAATTTCCAGAAGATCAAAGCCATCTCTAGGTTTTACATAATTTCTCAAATTGATTTTATCCATGAGACAAAAGTGTGTAAAGAATTTTGAAAAAGGAAAGTCTATGATTTTTCAATAATGTCTATATAAGAGTTTTCTAGTACACGTTTTTTATAAGAAACTTGGATCAGGCCATAGTACTAAAATTTTCTTAATTTTTTTCTTATTTTATAAATGCATGAATTATCATTATAGTTTCCGACTGCTGCAGACATGTTTCTTGACATATAAAACATCAGGTGGGAATAAAAAGTGTTCTATTACGTTCAAAAAATAAAACTGTTAGTTAATATTACTCAAGAATAAGGGTTCAACAACATATGAATCATAATATCTTGGAGTTTTTCTTTTGAAAGTTTCTTAGCTCTTCCCAAACTTAGTACTAGAGTTCTATATATGTGCCAAGTTTCATGCTGGTATCCAAAAGTGCACGATTGTGGCAAAAAACAGCACTTATTTCCTGGACTATAATACTAGAGTTTCTTACATTTTCGGCTGTCCTAGTACTAGTTTCTTATAAACCAGTTTCTTATAAAAAAAATCGTGTAGATCAGCATAGCAAGTAGGTCCATTGAAAACTGCTTATTTGCCTTAATAAAAACACCATAACGATGAAACTTGTCCAAGTTGAAGACAATGGCATCAGCAAAGTCATTTTCGTGCACTTTTTGCATTTTCATTCGTGTCTATGACTTTTCAAACTTAAAGGAAAAATTGCGTTAATAGGTGATTGGTGATAACGGACAACAATACTCTACGGCTTATTTATTAATAGGCAACAGCTCAGAATCAGGATTTAAAGTATTGTAGAAATAGGTTACAGAAAAATTGAAATTATTTCAACTTACAAACTTAATCAAGAATAAGGGTTCAACGACATATTTATCATAGTATCTTTGCTTCTGCTTTTGAAAGTTTCTTAGCTCTTTCCGAACTTAGTACTAGAGTTTCTTAAATTTTCGGCCGTCCTAGTATTAGTTTCTTATAAGCCAGTTTCTTACAAAATAAAAATTGTGCATAATTTCTGTTTGCCTATTTATTTCAGGCTTTATATTTGTTATAGTAGCAATGACGATAAAACTAAAAGCAGATTTGGTTTATGTGAGGAGGAGAGTCAGGCCAAACGCGTACCCTCGTTATAAAATTGCCCATTTCCTTGTTAAAAAAGCGTACAAGAGGGAGGGGATCTGAAAAACGGGAAATATTGCATACGTTCTTTACGGCTGCCTTCTGTTTTCAGAATGACGCTGCGCTGCAGTACGCAGCGCCGTTATGAAATCACCAGGAAACCAAAAAACACAAACAATCTTTTTACTTATGCTGTAACGCAGTACAGGCCACTGTTGGTCCAAATGTACGAATTCCAGCTTGCCTCTGTGCATGCGTTTGTTGGCATAAGCCCCATGGCAAGCTCCAGGGAACTAGCAAGAGGTAGCTGGACTCCCAGTAAAATCAGAACTTAGCTTTGATCCAATCCTAGCTCATACCAAATTTTAAAAACCACTAATCATTTATGAGATATTGTAAGTCTTGTATTTTAATTTTGTACCCTGATGGGATATCGTGTACAGATATGAATTAATAAAAAAAATAAAGCACAAGTCATTCTTGGTGAAAACCAAATGGAAGCACATTATGGTGGGTTATGAGCAAATGGAGTATCAAATCTGTCCTTCAGTTAGATGCCATATTTCTACTGATTATTATAAGTCACAAGTCATTGTCATCGTCTTGCCTTTCATTATCATCATCATCAAAAATGCATGGAACGAGGCTGGAGTGATCAAGTATAAATCTATAAATGTTGCTTTTGCACGTTATAAAACGATCAGGCAAGCTATCATGCTTATCGATTAGAAAATAATAAACTGGCAAGGACGAAAGTATGAAGGCTAAAGTAAAGCTGCTCTCAATTGGCTGTTTCACAAACGGGGCTATGACAAGGATCACAGCAATCAGGCCAGTGAAAATGGGATTAGCAATCCAAACTTTGAATGGCCTCGGAGCGTCTGGTCTCTTCAATCTAAGTACAACGACACTGATTATTGCGAGGGCATATGTTAACCATACTGCGTAGGAAAACGATGTAACTAGAGTTTGTATTCCAGTCCCCATTGGCAAAATCCAAAGGGTTGTTAAAATAAACAAAAAAACAGCAGCAGGGATGGGAATACGTTTATCACGATGGATGTAAGAGAGTGGTTCGGGAAGCTGTCCCTCTCTGGCTGCAGATAACATCACTCTGCATTGCATAAAAGCAGCTCCGTTCATACAACAAAAGCACGATAAAGCTATGGCTGGCGGCATAATCATTGCTACTTTCTTTCCAAATATTTTCTGCACGAAAGTTATTGCTACGGTTGCTGAGCCAGCAATTTCATCTCGAGTAAGAACAGACATTAAAGCGAGATTCACCAAAACGTANTCGAGCCCGATGCACCAATGCAATTAGTATCAATTGATTTAGCCACCTTGCCAGAAGATGATAGTGGATACAGATATATCTTGCTCATAGGAGACGTGTTTTCGAAGTACATTGAAGGAGTGCCACTTCAAAACCAATCAGCTCCCACAGTCACATCAGCCGTCTTCAACTCATGGATCTTGAAACATGGTTGTCCTTCCTACCTACTATCCGATCAGGGATCTAACGTTGACGGGCAAACCATTCGTGAAGTGTGTAACACGTTCAATATTGAGAAGCGCAGGTCATCGGCTTACCATAGCCAGGGAAACGGTTTTGCTGAAAGAAACATCCGGAGCGTTCGTGAAGTCTTCCGCGCAACACTACTAGATCGCAGGATTCCCCAAAAACAATGGCGTTCAATCTTGCCTGAAGTCATTTTCGCCTTGAACACGACAGAAAGCTCTTCCACCAAGTGTACCCCGTATTATGTTGTCTTTGGGAGAAAACCAGTTATGCTGCAAGACCTCTTGCTCAATCACACAGCAGCCTCCGACCACCAAGATGCACAGTCAGCCAGTGAATATGCAGCAGAACTCAAAGTTCGTCTGGCAGAAGTCTACAAACACGTCGCAATGCAACTCAACCTAACTCGCCAACAAATGCAGAAGCAATACAACAAAAACATTTGTTTTCATAGTTATCACGCCGGGGAGAAGGTTTGGCTGCGCACCAAGTATTTCAAGACCGGAGAAAACAAGAAGTTATCACCACGCAGGAACGGACCGTGGACTGTCGTCGAATGCCTTCCAAACGGCTTGAATTTCAGAATCCAAAACGACTCAACGAAGAATCGAAAAGTAGTCCACCACAATCGGATAACTCCTGTCAAATCGCATGAGACAGTTTCACCAGTCAAGGAACCGAAAGCAAAAGCCCAGACAATACCTAGTAAGATTTCAGACGTCGAGACGAGGCAACGGACAATCGAAGAAAGTTTGAGCAGCTCTGACGAGTCAGCATCTGATATAGAGAACGATGAACCCGCTGTGAGACGATATCCCTTACGAGAAAGAAGGCAAAGACTGATCGAAGGAACTGTACCATCAGACATTGTACAGTGATTTACGCCTTTAAACTTATAAAGGAGGGGAGAAATGTAGGACAGCGCTACCCCCGTGTGTATATAATGGACCTCTATATTCGTTTTGTATATATTCCGCTCGTTCTGTTATGTTATTCATTCAGTCGCAGTATTCTATATTCGTGACCACATAAGAAATCTCTTCTCTTGAGTACTCTTAAGGTAACAACAGAACATAACAAAGGGGATACCAGTGACAATTGATAGCCATAGGTCTCTTTCTAAGTTATGCAACTCTTCAGTTATGCATGAAATAAGACCCCACCCATCATAGGCTAATAGGCTGTCGTAAAGAGCAATGCTAAAGCTTCCAAACTTGAAATCCCTGGTGGTGTTGGCAAACATATGATAGTAATTGGCAGTGTGTCCAGTTGAGACTTTCCATAAACCAAGAACCACTAGAAATATCACCGCTGTTGTTTGGACTACTGTGAAAAATATTTGAGTTCTGCTAACGAAAGATGTGCTCACACAGTTTGTTATAACTACGATTAACATACTGAATATTGCTATGCCTTTCGTTATCCAAAGTCCAGTTGTGCTTTCGATGTTGTAAAATGGGGCGAGAAGATGTTCTCCAATCGTAATGCCAAGTATGGCCTTACCAGCCGGAAAGATGATGAAAGTTTGTGTCCAAACGGTAACAAATGCTGGAATATTGCCAAAAGCCTCTTTTATGAAGATATATTCCCCTCCTGTCTTCTGCAACATTGTAGCCAATTCACAAAAGCACAAAGCTCCAAATAAACAAGGCAGTGCTGAGATAACCCACACAACAAGAGCCATTCCCATATTACTTGTTTCACGTGCTACCAAGCTTGGGGATATAAACATTCCACCACCAAATAGTATACCAACGATGTAGGCAAATGCTTGAACACAGCCAAGACTCTTTCGAAGTTGTACCCCATTTGATTTGCTGGATGTTGGTGGGAGTATGAGGGCCGATTTTTCTGACATTCCCTTGGCTGTATCCATTTTTGACGATTTGTCGATATTTTTCCCTCAGGCCTTTTCATCTGTTTCATCTATATCTCTTTACAATTTTGTATCCATTTTGCACAAAACTACAATAGGCATTACAAAGAGTGTGGTTAGTAGCCCCAGGTGCGGTCCAGTACTGTCGAATTCTCGACCTCACTTTGTCCTGGGAAGAAAAATAAGCCAACCCAGATTTTTGCCTGGTCCGTTAGTTATAACGGGTGGGCCAAAAACAGGTAACCTCCAAGATAAACAAATTTCTGAAACAGTTCCTGAATGCAAGATTTTAATGAAATTTGTATGGAATTAAGTAAAGCATAAAATACACGAATTCAGTGACAATCAGTTTATTGTCAGCTGTACTTGCAGAGCAAGGAGATTTTGAAAAATGATGGTCGCAAAAACGGCAGACAGTAAAAACCGGACCCTGGGACCTTCAACCATATTACTACCGGGGAAGGGGGGGGGGCACAAAGTACCAGCGGCAAATATGATCTGATGTAGTGTCGTCATTTCGAAAGATAAAGAGCCAAGGTTTTGTGACTTTTCCTAAAATTTAATACGCTAATTAAAAATTGAAAATATTTTTCAAAATGGTAGACACTGATCACGTGACCAACGTCTTTTCGACACGTGGTCGGGTGGTAAATAAAAGAAGTGAGTTTAGTTTTTGCCAAGATGATCAGAAATCATCAAGAGTACCACCATTCGATAGTTCTCAATGAGAGCTTTTAGATAATGTATAATTTTATTCATTTTCGATGACTTCAGCAATTTTAAAATCAATGACGTCATCAAAGTTTATGACGTCATATAAATAATAACAAACGTAATAAATAAATTTTTATTGTCAAATATGGTTCTCTGGATTGTTTTAAATTATTTTAAGGCATTTCAGAGTCTTTGCATCAGTAATTAGGGCTTTTAATGAAAGAATGAAAGCTGGTGTAACTAAATAATGAATAAATGAAATAAATAATGAGTTTAAATAGATATCTATTTTTGCTCCTTGGTGATTCGTGATACATTCTAGAGCCATTATGGAAGGAATTATTTAATAAAACCTTAAATATTGCTAATTTTGCCAATAGTTAGAAAATATTGCATTTTTCCGCCATTATGACGTCATAGTGACGTCATGGATGTAATGAAGAATAAAAAAAGTGCCCTATTGTGTAGATTTTATTACTGTGCACCATTGTAACAAGTCTCAGCTTCATATCTGCATTATTCACGAAGTTATGAAGGGGGCACTTGGACCCCCCCCTCGTTAACACAACAAGGGTCCAAAAAGCCCAGTATTAATAGGGTTAAGTATTAATCTGAGATAGGACCCTTTAACACCGAAAGGTCATCACCCGCACGATAGAATCCTTTTTTATTTTTTTTGCGGCCGAAGGCTGCTTACTATTCTGTGTACAGCTGAAAAATTTTGAGATTTGAGCAAATACCTTGCTAATTAGGCAATGTTAAAACAATGGCAGTCACATGCTAAGACGTCATGTGATTGGTTGAAAGGAAGAATGGGAGAGTTATCATTGGCCGGCTTAACAATCGGCATGGTTTTTATTGGCTGAGTCCAAGAAAAGAGCAACTTTCCAGATGGCATGTTGTTGTCGAGAAAAGAGGGAATTGTTCTTTCCGCATATTGTTTCTCACTTGAAAAGAAATCACATCAATGTACGTTTGATGAAAAGATAGCTATTCAGTTGTTCAGCATTCTGGAAGAATTAATGTCATTCATACTTTAAATCTGCATTAATTATTTATATTTAGTGTACTTTTTTAAACATTTTGTTTACTATTTTGGAAGAAGGAATGCAATCAAATAAAAATTCACGATAATATGGGAAGTTTTTTTAGCCGAAAAATAATGAACCTCTGCTGATTTTTAGGGAAATGATTGACGTAAAAATGATAACTTAATAGTTGATATCTTGAGGCAATTAAATTAGATGATATAAACCCGCTGTTTCGTGAATTCAATGTTGGATAACGGAGTGGTTTCCAAGAAAAGAAATCTTTTCGCCATTTCGTTGGTGATTCGAGCATGTCAAAAGTATCTGTTAAACACATAACACGACACTTCCTCTTCCTCCACACGAACCTGACCTAGCCCTAACTTGTTTCAGTGCATCTTCCAAACAAAATTAGAATGGTGTGGAAGTCTAATGTTGACAAGGCCACCATCGAAAATCGTGGCAATTAGAACGAGAGCGCAATACGTAACGGCATCATTCTACCGTAAAGAATATTTTGTGTTCTTCAGTACGAGCACTGGCAAAAGGTGGAGGTGTTGCTTTGCTTCATTGCATTACAAAATTTAATGTCATACATTGCAAAGGAAAAAACTATTTCTCAAAAACTCTTGATCTAAACAATGAACGTCATATAGTAATGACAAAAATGTAGTGATTTTAGTGATAATACCGGTGTTAAGCCCAGTTTCCAGTCAGTGGAATTTTCCGAGCGGGCGGAAATTCTTTTGTTTACGACAGAAAATATCGCTTCGCAATTGAATAGAAATTTAAGGTTCAATGACTTTTGATTGTTTAAAAGTCCACCCGTTCGGAAAATTCCACCGACTGGAAATCAGCCTTTATGGCGCTATGGTGTAATCCTCTGACTTTGCAGCCAGTCAGGCGGACAGGGTTCGATCCCAGGTAGAACCCCACCATTTGAGCGTCATGACAAGAGGTCGCGAACTCGATTTGGTCTTCTCTACTTCTTCCATCCCAGCACTTGGCGCTAAAAACACAACTTCCCCTTCACCTTCACCGGTATATGTAAAAATTAGCATTTTATTTTCTTGTGAGGGTGATGACCCTCTCTGGAGTTAAGGGTCCTTTCTCAGATTAGTACTTGAGGGTCCCAGGGTCCCAGGGTCCCAGGGTCTCAGGGTCTGGTTCTTACTGTATGCCCGCAAAAACCACGGTAACAAAATCATTAATCATCAACTAACCCGCCACACATTTTTTTATTATTGACTAATTTCTTTGAAAATAATGTTTTCCGACTTTCTCGTGGTGACGCGAGAAATTTTTCAATTGATCTTTGTAATGTTGAAAGAACTGAATATATCTTTTTAATAGGATGCCATAAAATGTGGTATAAGGAGAAATATGGACAAAACAACAACGTTTATGTCAAATGCTTAAATGGTGCTAACATCAAGGATATGCACAGCTATGCAAAACCTTCAATTGAAAGGAAACCAAATGTGATTATCCTCCACATCGGCACGAATGATCTGGCCCCAAGGAGGAATGAAGAAGAAAATCTGAAGTTCAGATAGCGCATGAAATAATTGATCTGGCTAATGAAATGATTGATTTGATTTGATTTGATTTCAAATATTTAAGGAGGGTAGCCCTTCAGCAACACTGATTTTCAAGGGGCCCTCCATTACAAAAAGTTGAATGATACATAAGTGTTGTCCCCGGCCTTGTGCCTCGCGGGGATGAGTATGAAACGAAACGAAAGAGAGTGAACTTAATGTTAGCAGACTTATGTTCCGAAAATAATTATGCACTCTTCGAGCACACAAATATCGATGCGTCAAAGCATCTAAATAAAAGTCTAATTCACCTCAATAGGGCTGGTGATAATTTGTGTGAAACTAATTTAGTTCGTGCTCTTCGCTATTGACTACATCGCCCTATTGATGGGGAGGGTTCCTGCTCGACCTCTGCGCAGCAGGCTCCTCTATCAACTATCTCACACAGTTCTGATTCTGACAATTATAGAGAGTGTGAGTGCTTGACATCCGCGCAGGTCGCTTCCCCGTCTGCTCAGTCGCACAGTCTTTCTGATAATAATATTTCCGCTCTGGGACATAGGAAGGGAATGGCGATTGCATCTTTGAATGCGAATAGCCTCTTGCTTCATATTGACGAGATCCGTACCCTTATA
>REGM01000075.1:801720-816395 GCA_004194415.1 Aurelia aurita | reverse complement strand
CAGATTACTTGACCTGCTGGCCTGCAGAATGAAGCTGCCGGGTCCAAATGTATGAATTCATGCCTACCTCTACGCAGGCGCTTGTTGCCATCAGCCCCATGTCAAAAGCTCCAGGGAAGTGGGGAGAGGTAGCACCAGTCAAGACACTCTTGGTGAAAACCATCTGGGTGTTATGAGTAAATTGAATATCAAATCTACCTTCAATTAGATATTTTTCTTTGTAATTACCTCAGGCACACCCGCTTTTAAGTTGAAAGGAATTAATCCTAAAATTCTACTGAAATAAGTCACAAGTCATTGTCATCCTCTTTTATTTCATGACGATCATCAAAAATGCATGGAACGAGGCTGGAGTGATCAAGTATAAATCTATAAATGGTGCTTTTGCACGTTATAAAACGATCAGGCAAGCTATCATGCTTATAGATTAGAAAATAATAAACTGGCAAAGACAAAAGTATGAAGGCTAAAGTAAAGCTGCTCTCAATTGGCTGTTTCACGAACGGGGCTATGACAAGGATCACAGCAATCAAGCCAGTGAAAATGGGATTGGCAATCCAAACTTTGAACGGCCTCGGAGAGTCTGGTCTCTTTACTCTAAGAACAACAACACTGATTATGGCGAGGGCATATGTTAACCATACTGCGTAGGAATACGATGTAACTAGTGTTTGTATTCCAGTCCCCAATGGCAAAATCCAAAGGGTTGTTGAAATAAACTGAAAAACAGCAGCAGCGATGGGAATACGTTTATCCCGATGGATGTAGGAGAGCGGTTCGGGAAGCTGTCCCTCTCTGGCTGCAGATAACATCACTCTGCATTGCATAAAAGCAGCTCCGTTCATACAACAAAAGCACGATAAAGCTATGGCTGGCGGCATAATCATTGCTACTTTCTTTCCAAATATTTTCTGCACGAAAGTTATTGCTACGGTTGCTGAGTCTGCAATTTCATCATGAGTAAGGACAGACATTAAAGCAAGATTCACCAAAACATCACAAAACATAACAAAGGGAATACCAGTGACAATTGATAGCCATAGGTCTCTTTCTAAGTTATGCATCTCTTCAGTTATGCAAGAAATAAGACCCCACCCATCATAGGCTAACAGGCTGCCGTAAAGAGCAATGCTAAAGCTTCCAAACTTGAAATCCCTGGTAGTGTTGGCAAACATATGATAGTAATTGGCAGTGTGTCCAGTTGAGACTTTCCATAAACCAAGAACCACTAGAAACACCACCGCTGTTATTTGGACTACTGTGAAAAATATTTGAGTTCTGCTAGCGAAAGATGTGCTCACACAGTTTGTTATAACAACGATTAACATACTGAATATTGCTATGCCTTTCGTTATCCAAAGTCCAGTTGTGCTTTCGATGTTGTAAAATGGGGCGAGAAGATGTTCTCCAATCGTAATGCCAAGTATGGCCTTACCAGCCGGAAATGTGATAAAAGTTTGTGTCCAAACGGTAACAAATGCTGGAATGTTGCCAAAAGCCTCTTTTATGAAGATATACTCCCCTCCTGTCTTCTGCAACATTGTAGCCAATTCACAAAAGCACAAAGCTCCAAATAAACAAGGCAGTGCTGAAATAACCCACACAACAAGAGCCATTCCCATATTACTTGTTTCACGTGCTACCAAGCTTGGGGATATGAACATTCCACCACCAAATAGTATACCAACGATGTAGGCAAATGCTTGAACACAGCCAAGACTCTTTCGAAGTTGTACCCCACTTGATTTGCTGGATGTTGGTGAGAGTATGAGGGCCGATTTTTCTGACATCCCTTTCGCTGTATCCATTTTTTGACGATTTGTCAATATTGGCAATCAAAACAATTATAATTGTATTGTTTAAGATATTTATATTGTTTCAGTTCAAAGCGTTTAGACTTGGTTGTTTATGAAATATTGATTGTTTTGATTACCAAAGGAACGCAAGTTTTATCTATTATGCACGAAACCTACTATAGGAAAAACTACAATAGGCATTACATAGGGTATTGTTAGTAGTCCCAGGGGTGGGGTGGTCAAGTACTGTCAAATTCTTGAAACTACCTACGAACGGTTTATGCATGGCTTATGCTAGCATTTGCAGAAATTGAACACGTTATGATTCCTTAGGCTGGCAAAATTTGTTTTCGAACTTTTAGTACGTTTGTTTTGATATGGAAAATTCCATAGGATTGAATCATATAAATTCCATNTAGGCCCAAACCAGAGCCTCCATTGTAGACCCCTGAGAAGGCAAAAAACCCTAAAGCATGGCAACCCTCGATATTCTCAGCAAACAATTTGCTACTGATATAAATTGAACAAAATTAAATCAAATACTTTCCTCGACAAATTGTATCACTGTTTCTTATCGGTCAAGGGAATTCTTTACCTTTACTACAATGAACCAGTTATTGTTAAAATTACAATTTTTAAGTAAAGTAAACATAAAGAAATCTCTTGATTAATGATAATGTAATATGAATGTCCCTTGAGAATGCCTTCCTCTCGGTTTCTAACAATAAGAATCACGAGGCATATCAGCTTTGGATTTCGATGGCCGACATGCTTCTGTCTTTCCTATAATTGTAGCTATTCTCTACTGGAAGCTCTGGTTTGTTATCATTGGTTCAATAGATGATCAAAACAATTGGAAAAACAGTCGCACGTGGCCTTCTTTTGTGTTATTTTAAACTACCGGGCGTTCCAAAAAAAAGTACTCCTGTTTGAAAAATCACCAAAATTTGATTACATGGCCGATCTTTAAATGTCTTTTTTTGGCAAGTAGATCAAAGACCAAATTGTTTTCCCAGGTATAACTGATCTTGTGATTGGTTTTAAAAATTAGCAAAATTAGCTCTTTTTAGGGCTGCCTGGTTTTGAAGCATACTGCAAAAAGCACTGATGATTACCAGATAATTTTTTTTTTGAAAACAAGGACAGATTTCGTTTTTCAACCAATCAATGCGTTTGTTTACATCTGTGAGATTGACCAATCACACTACGTAATCTAACATCACGTGACCGACTGTGAACTCGCGGAAAATCAGAAGCTGTGGGATGAATACGAAAATACCTTCCCCCAAAACCGGCGACGTGCAAGTGGACTTTCGACAAATCATAAATATATTCAAACGTTGATTTCTCTCGATCCAAGTTGAATATCAAAATCCGAGAAGGCAGAATTGTAGTTAAGCTTCTTATAACCAACAGCAGCTTTGACACCTCAAGCAGACCACTTATTGACAGACTGGGTTGGAAGACCATTGAAGAACTTGTAACTATTGAATCTAAAACAATGGTCTTCAAGTCCCTGCATGAACTGGCTCCGCAATACCTGTGCGACCTCTTCACGCGAAACTCACAGTGCTCCTCGTATATCCTGCGCAATACAGAGACAGATTTAAGACTGCCCAAGAAAAAGTCAAGTAATGGGCAGAAATGTTTTTCTTATCGAGGGGCAAAATTGTGGAATGGCCTTCCAGCCGGTACGATGCATGCATCTTCCCTAAATAGTTTTAAACAATCTATTTAGGCTTTAATTTCTCATTTTATAGTAGACTTTGTAACTTTGTATTAGGCTTTTAACATTATGGTTTTTATATTGTATTTAATTTCTTCTTAAAAAATTTCATATTGTAATTAAAGTTTTTAGTGGAGGGCCCCTTGTAAAACAGCTCTGGCTGAAGGGCAACCCTCCTTAAAAGAATCAAATATCAAATATCTTGCAGAAAATGTAAAAATATTTATGATTTGTCGAAAATCCACTTGCACGTCGCCGGTTTTGGGGGGAAGGTTTTTCGTATTCATCCCACACAGCTTCTGATTTTCCGCGAGATCACAGTGGGTCACGCGATGTTAGATTACGTAGCGTGATTGGTCAATCTCACAGATGTAAACAAACGCACTGATTGGTTGAAAACGAAATCTGTCCTTGTTTTCTTTTTGTACATTAAGATTCTAGTTTGGTCATAAATGTCAGAGAGAAACCCAAACTATCATTGTAGACTTGAAAGATAATGAAAAATTTCAAAATAGTGGCTCTTTAGCAAGATTTACGATGTTGCTTAAAGAGTATTGTTCAAAATAAGTTTTTTCAGCCAGTCATTTGATACCCTTTAAGTATTGAAAACAAACATTTTATTATCTTTAAATATATTTGGATCATCAACAAAAGAGATCAAAAAGAAAATTTTATGATAGGTTTGATAATCGAGTTTTGGTGATTTTTTAAACGGGAGTACTTTTTATTAGGACACCCCGTAGATGGTTATATGTCCGACATTTGTCTTTAACATAAACAGAGGCTCCTGAAGTTTGCTAATTTCAGAGTAACTTTCCAACATTTACAATTTAGTTTACATCACAGCAGAAATTTGCAAGTTCAGTCTTAGTTGTTAAACTTGAAAGTAGGGTTTAATCGACTAAAACAAGTCCTGCAGGGGGATACCCAAGATTTTGCTATACAGTATTTCACATATAACAATGTTTGTGTTGCGTGTAGTACGTCGTTAGGTATATGTAAACTGATAAATGTTTAAAAATACGACAATGTACTGTAATATGAGAATTACACAACGTTTCGAGCTTAACTCTTCATCAGGTGTGAAAGTACAGTAAAGAAGCAAGCGTAGAACGATAGATTCGAATGGCAAGTTCGAATGATGGATGCAAGATTAAGAGAACGCCTAAAGAATATGGCGTCAAATGAGAAGTAGAATGCGCCGTGATACGCATACAAGAAAGACAGATATAAAATTATAAAATAATAAAATAAAATAAACTAATACAATAAATGAAATAATACTGATAAATAAATAAATAGATGCATAAATAAAATAACTAAAACAAGAGAGGAAGACCTAGTCACAATTCTATGAAAGATACGAAAACTGTTTACTAAGTCCTGCGGGGATGAGAGTTCAAAGTCCATACCGGGGATGAGAGTTCCATGCCTGCATGTGTAGGTAGTTGTTTGTAGACTCGGCAATTTCTCTCTTCATTCGTAAAACTTGAAGATACCTCTTAGCCAAGCAACAAATAACGTGTATTAAGATGCTGAAGTTTCCTCCCATTCAAATCCTTTTTCGTAGTTTTTAGCTTCATTTCTTCAACACTAAACTCTGTATTTGCTTCCGTAATAGGTATGCTCAAATTTATCGATTTTAAATGTATTTAAACGTGTTCAGTTGATCTTCCTAACACTTAGCTCGTAAAATTGGATCTTTATTGTTGAAACTCGAAGTTGTGTTTTCAATATTTTAATTCTTGTATTAAAAAGATCTTGACATCTAGTTTAAATTCCTTTTTTCATTGCCTTTCGTTTGTCTGCCAGCAACACTGAACATGACAAATTGGATCTTAATTAGTGCAACTTGAAGTTAACTCTTAGACAGCGAAGAGAAGTTTTGATCTGAGCATAGCGAAATTTGCTCTCGTGAAAACATCTTGACGTCTTTTTCTTTAAAATGCTTTTCAGTGTCTTCTGTTTGTTGTCCATGATTATGGCACTGAACATGCGAATTGGATCTTAATTAGTAAAACTCAAAGCTAACTCTTAGACAGTGAACTTCATTTTTGCTTTGAGCATCGTGAAACTTTCTCTGGTTGAAATGCAGCTTTCGACGTGTTCAATGTATCTTTCACCGACACCGAACTCGATAAACTTTGCACTCCTGTCGTCAACTCGAAGATCTACTAGCAAAGTTCTTGCATTGAAATATCCTTAAACTTCTCCCCTTTCAAATGCATCAATACTTCTTTCATCGTATCCGACCTGAATAAGTTGTCATAAAATTGTTCAGGCAATTCTGCTTCAAAAGTTAGCAAACAAAAAATCAACAGCAACGACTTAACGTCTGTCTTGTTTTCTGACTTCTTTACAGGTTTGTCTTTATTTTGCTCTTCTCTTTTTTCTAAAAATTCTATATCCCTTTCCAAGCATTGTGCTTCTTCGTCCGCTTCTTTGATTGAAATTATAGTGGCTTCACGGCTCATCCTGTAAATATCACTTCTCTTCTTAGATTTAGCTTCCGCCATTTCTTATAACAAATGCTGGAACCAGTTAACATCTATTCTAATTATTAGACAACTGGTATTTTGCGAAAACTATATGTTTTTTTCACGGGGGTAATGTGTTATGCCTGAAGACAAAAATTTTTGACCACCGCCGTAGTGGTCTCCATGGCTGCTGAATTACGATTAATAAATTTCTGAGTTAATTATGCATTTTACGGAGGAGAAGAACAATACTTTTAATCTAGAGTGTTCATAAAGGCGTTTCTCTTCAAACATTACTCCTGCTGGTGCCCAGAAATCAGTTTTGTGGCTTCGTAACAACAACAGATCGACCGCAATGATGAAGTAACACGATCTCGAATTACACAGGTGTTGTTTTCATAATCCAGATCACAAGGAAGCAAAGAAACGAAAACTAGGGTACTCGCTAGGGGATACGCCTGTACCCCCTGTGGGTAAAGGAGTGTTCAATAAAAATTTCTCAAATAATACTGTCTTGAGCAGGATAAAGAGTATTTGATCCTAAATAACTGATAAAAGTTGACAGGATGGCNCTATTTAGCTTAGCCCCCCTCTCTAATAAACCCTGCCCTTCTGACTCACAGTTTTAAAACCCTCTCTATTCTGCATTATGGCATTAAATTGTAAAAGTGTTCCCCAGTTGCAGCGGAGTGCCTTCATCCAATTCAATAAACGAAGCGAACTGGGGCTGAGGTAATCAGTCTATCGTTCCCTTCGTGCGATTGCTTTCCTATGCAAAGTCAAAGTGAGGCTAAGGGCATTCCCCTGGGGTCCGGTCCGTTGGGGTCTTGGTCCTATGGGTCCTAGGTCTGGTTATTCCGTTATGCCTTCATAAAGGCGTTTCTCTTCAAAACATTACTCCTGCTGGTGCCCAGAAATCAGTTTTGTGGCTTCGTAACAACAACAGATCGACCGCAATGATGAAGTAACACGATCTCGAATTACACAGGTGTTGTTTTCATAATCCAGATCACAAGGAAGCAAAGAAACGAAAACTAGGGTACTCGCTAGGGGATACGCCTGTACCCCCTGTGGGTAAAGGAGTGTTCAATAAAAATTTCTCAAATAATACTGTCTTGAGCAGGATAAAGAGTATTTGATCCTAAATAACTGATAAAAGTTGACAGGATGGCATGAAGAAGCTTTGGAGATATGCATCTAAAGTTTGTCTCGAATTAGATCTCACGGGAGATTTTCGAAAATGCAAAGTTATTCATGCAAAACAGTTCAATTTTTGTTATTCGCGGGCATTTTCACGTGACTATAATTTAAGATAATTCGAGACGGACTATAATTTCAAATGTACACGAGTTAATCTCCTAGTTGCTGAAAAAAGCAGGTTAATATTCTTGCTTAATACACCAGTTGACAGTTCCAAGAAGTGTCTGCACGTTCAGCTAGTAGTTAATACTTAGACTGGTGCGCGCACATTTTGGGAAGAGAATTTTGTCATTGCAATAAATGCTTACAACAATTTTCTGCCAAAATTGTGTGCCCATACACAGTGCGGCTGCCACTTAATAACTACTGGCTGAACATTTGTCAAGAAAATGTTACATATTATTCTACCGGGTGAGTCAGAAAAAACAATACCCGTTTGACAGGCCACTGCTCCCTGGATATCAAAACGATAATATTGAATAATACATTATTTAATGGTTGACATTTTCAAATATAATTTAAAATTTACTTGACTGAAATCGGTCACTCCGTTCTGAAATTATGAGCGATTTTTCTGGAGAAAGCCCCTTCAAGAAACCTTCCAAATAGGCCTAAAATCACGAGCAAATTTTCCAAATATTTCTGCCTTACAGCAATGACTTGCACATGCTTTAGCACGTGTTATCCTCTTGAGAGGATAAAATCTCCGAGAATAATGTTCTTATATTCCCAGGGATGGCACTTTTATCCTCCCAAAGGGATAAAAGATGCTAAAGCATGTACAAGTCATTTCTATTAAGGCAGAAATATCACGGAAATTTAGTCGTGATTTTATGCCGTTTTTGAAGGTTTCCTGGAGGGGCTTTCTAGAGATTATCCCTGATAATTTCAGAACGGAGCGGCCGATTTCAGTCAGGTAAAATGTAGAATTTATTTGAACATGTCCACTATTAAACAATATATTTACCAATATTATTGCCTCAATATCTAGGGAGCAGTGGCCTTTCAAACGGGGATTGTTTTTTCTGACTCACCCGGTATGTTGCGGAAAGAAACAATTTTCAATTGATATTTGTTCAGGGCAAGTATTTGCTTACAACTGAATATTCTCATTAATATAAAAAATTTCCTACTTGACAACAGAGAATTCAATCTGAATATAGCAAAACGTGATATTTGCTAGCCTTGCTAAGCTGAATAAATAGGCACTAGTCGTGTTCACGTTTTTCTCTACAAGACTTTCCAACTGAATTGTTAAATCAAGCCTTTGGTCCATCGCAGATCATGATCAAAGCCTCCTCCACAGCATCATACCAATTAATAACGGCAGTCTTAACTTAAGGTATGTTGTTTAATTTACCCCTTGGTTATATGGTGCAATGGTCAACAAGGGCAGATTTTGTAACACAATAGCATCAGTTGCGTTTGATTGACACCGCAATTCAAAGCGATTAGCGATTGCAGACAAAAGCAATTCTCTCAACCAGTAATTCAAAACAAACAAAGCCGCAAAAGTTACCCTGAAACCCAGGTAGCTAGCTTGCTCGTTGTGCATTCCAGAAATGGTTTTTAAGAGAAGACATGGGCATATACCGAAAGAAGAAGGATATATCTAAACATCTGTCTCGGGCATTTTATTTATTTGGTTCGTGATGGTCCGTCCGGAGAAAGGAGAGCTAATTAGGTGCTAATTGATTATTAAACAGATGCTTAAAATTGCTTCAAGGCATATATTTGATTTTACTATGTGTTTTCTATCATTTAAGACCATTTGCATTCAAATCGGTTGAGTAATTATTTAAATAGAATTTTTCTTGTGAAGAACTAAATTTGCCAATTTTCTATTGTTTTTGGTCACCTAGCAACGAATCACGTGACTAATTAATTACCATTGTTATATTTGAAAAGCCTACTGTCCAAAGAACAATTGAGGTAAGTCTTATTGTTATATCCTGTGTATTCTCAGAGAAAAAGAGAGGGGGGGGGGTGAAAAACGCCCCCCCCCAATGCCAAAATGTCATAAAAATACCCCATGTGAAATAGGTTTAATAGTCCGAACTGCCCATGCCCAGATTTGGATTTTAGCAGATTCTTGATATCCTACAGAACAAAACCTGTTGCTTCGATTGATTTGAATTCCAGCTTGGTACCCCCTTTTTTCTGGGTCAACCTGCTTTTCGACTGGACACCATTATGCTCACGTTTCCTACCAGCTTCATGTGATGTCACAACAAGAAAGCACAACACTTCACAAAACAACATTGACATTCAGGATATACATGAACAATGACCTGAAACAACAACAAGAAAAAGAATAGGCCGAGAAGACCTATTGTTTTGGCGACCTTTGTATTACAAATTTGGTGGCCCATGAATTACATGCTAAAAAATCTTGCGGCCCATGATTAAGCAGCAAAAAAATTTCATGGCACCTGCGAATACCCTCCGCCCCCCCTGGTAGATACTTTATGACCGCTCCCTAACAGGACTAAAACTAAATTGCAAAGATATTCATGTAGAAGTACTTCTCGTAAAATCTTCCTTACATAACATCTTTTAGACAATTTTGGCCAACATTGCGTAAGTTTTGGCAAAGACTTCAAATAGTTCTAGGTCCTGCATCAAAAATGCGTTAGATTTTAGCCTAATATTTTGAAAATATAACCCCATAACCCGGGCAGGCGCATGTATACAAAATCGTCTATAGGAGTTACCCCTCGCGGAGCATGCACACTTTCAAAGAATTATTCGTAAAATTCGATTCGCAACGAAGTTGGGAATATTTCTTCCTTTCTGGCTTTCCTTCATTTAATTTGTTTATTATTTAAATCTAGATATTAAATTTACAGTACATGTTACTATCTACTCTACAAATTAATACTATACAACTATACAGCACTACAGGGACGATACCATGAGGAGCAAAGCAGCATGACTACCTTATGACCATTACATAAAACAAAACAAGAAACACCACTAGGACGACAAACAGAAAGAACAAAGGAAAAAATAAATTAATCAATGTACGTTAAATACAATTTAAATTAAATACAATAGACGCTTCCGGTAAAGATTGCAGAAAGAAAGTCTCTAAAACGATTCCTTGCATCCCACCGAATTTAAAATCAATTTGATGGGTGGATTTGATCGGTGGCTTTCCTTTGAATTATTAAGAGCGACAACCAACAACATTTAAAATGCTAATAACTTCGGGCAGGGTTTACCAAGGGCCCCTACCTTCTATAGACCTTATTCACAATTAACATCAATTCGAGGCGAATGAGGCAAATCCCAGCACAGCAAGAAATCTACACCATGTCAATTTTGATGCAAATACACGTACAAAACCTATCTACAAAACTACAAAACTATTCCGTGTGTTGCTGAGAGCAATGCACACTTTTGGGATTTAGCTCCACATCATATCGAAGCTAATATTGCATTTCAAAAGAACTGACGTCATTGTGAATAGGGCCTATCAATTGGGTTTATTCTAAGTTCTGTTTTCGTGACATAGTACACAGAGCAATTGCTGTCCTGTAGTCTTTTTATCCGAACCGGAAGACGTAAGATGACGTGAGATAATTTTGTGGTCTAAGATTCAAGTGTTGAATATTAACTGTTATAAGAGATGACCACAGGGAACCAGACAGCGCAATTTTTGATTGGTCAAAACTGATAGTCGTTAGAATTTGAAAATCACCGTAAGGAAAGACGGGTTAACACGACAGCAATTGCTCCGTGTACTATGTCACGAAGCAGCACTTTGAGTAAAACCGATTCATACAAGGTAGGCGCCCTCGAGTTTACTGCAGAAAATATTATTCGTCAGAAAGTAGATTGATTGTGAAAACAAAATTTTGCTTTCGCGTAAAAGTTTCCGCGTTTCTTGCGATAAACTTTTGCTAATGGAAATTAGCCTTTATTGAAACTGCTAATTTTGACTAATGCCACTAGTCAATCACCTGAGGTAAAGTTTAATCAATTCAAAACGAAATCAAAGAAGCAGGAAAGAAAACGTTATTATCACATGCGTCAATATTTACAATTCAAAATACTGCCGAAAGTGTGATATCCAAATATTTTGAACTGAAGGTAAACATACCAGTTCATGATATCTAGCCGTCAGATCAAAGTATAATTGAAATTATGATTTTCTTCTTTGATGATTCCGCTTATCTTTTTTAATTTTAACTTTAATTGCCATTTAATATTCGAAAAGCAAAATAGTTCTCATCCATTTTATTAACCCTATTTTACCAGGGGGGCATTGGCCCCCCACTTGAATTATGAAATAAAAAATCTTAGTTGAAAAGAGCTAGAATGCTGAAACTTACCGACTTTTCCAAAAATTCAACAGGCTATCAAATTTTAAATGTCCAAAACAATACCCTATTTGGAGAGTGGTAACAAAGAAAATCACAGAAACTTCTACAATTCTCTGGTTTTACATTCAATTGTAACAATATTGGTACCAATCGATTGTTCTTTGAAAGAGCTTTCATTTGATATATACGTTTTCTATATTTGCTTATATCAGCAAAAACTAATGCTTAAGACGTCATTCATTTTGATGACATCATTTTTGAATGAATAATTATAGTTTATTGAAAACTATCTATCGATAGATAGACAATCATATTCTTTTCATATTTACATTACTTTTCAAAGTTTTTAGTTTTTATCATGAAAATCTGTGGATGACACGATTGGGTTCACGTGAGCCTTTCCGCCTAAATAGCATCATGAATGAACTCGGACGTTTATATTTCTCCCTTTATGGTAATTGTAAGTAATTGTTTATCTTACTTAACTTAGTAGTTCAGTTTCAGTAATATTACGTAAGATTATTAGAATTTCATACTCGATAGGTTTAAGAGAACGCTAAATTCTTTAGATTTGATAGAACGCAACATTCGTGTAGCACAGTTTAAATCTTAGATCCATTTATAGAATTGTCATTAGCGATTGAAGAAGATATAAGATATATCGAAAATTTTCGCACATATTGTCTTGTTTTTCTTTGCTGGTTTTCAAAGTTTTAATCATAAAAATCCAAATTAATTAGTATTTTCAATTAGGACCAGATTTTATAATTACCCTTTTAATATGTAGGTACCGTTCTGCTAAGTTGCAGCGGCACAAGAGTTCTAAAACGGAGATAAACAAAGGGGNTTAGAATTTCATACTCGATAGGTTTAAGAGAACGCTAAATTCCTTAAAGTTGAGAGAACGCTAAATTCTTTAGATTTGATAGAACGCAACATTCGTGTAGCACAGTTTAAATCTTAGATCCATTTATAGAATTGTCATTAGCGATTGAAGAAGATATAAGATATATCGAAAATTTTCGCACATATTGTCTTGTTTTTCTTTGCTGGTTTTCAAAGTTTTAATCATAAAAATCCAAATTAATTAGTATTTTCAATTAGGACCAGATTTTATAATTACCCTTTTAATATGTAGGTACCGTTCTGCTAAGTTGCAGCGGCACAAGAGTTCTAAAACGGAGATAAACAAAGGGGGCAAATTGCCCCCCCTCCCGGGAGAAAACATAACAAAATTCGCCCGGGTAAATAGGGTCAAACTATGTCTCATATTATATTTCAGGTGAGATTTGCGATGATGCAAAATCACTCATCTAAAACGCTGTACACTAGTTGTTTTTGCGGACCTTTTTGCCTTAAATTTAATGTAAGACAGATTTTAAACTCATTGACATTGACAACATCATTTGCCATATAAATTTTGGTAAGAAGTTTTCAGGAACTCCATTGGAGTATCACCCTAGGTAATGACTGCGCAGTAATGTGGAGGATGCGCAATAATGTGGAGGGTGCGGAGTAATGTGGAGGGCTATCATGAATAACTGTGGAGAGCTATCTTGAGTAATGTGGAGGGTGCGGAGTAATGTTGAGGGTTATCTTGAATAATGTGGAGGGCTATTATGAGTAACTGTGGAGGATGCGCAGTAATGTGGAGGGCTATCTTGAGTTATGTGGAGGGCTATCATGAGTGACTGTGGAGGGTGCGGAGTAATGTGGAGGGCTATCTTGAGTAATGTGGAGGGCTATCATGAGTAATGTGGAGGGCTATCTTGAGTAATGTGGAGGGCTATCATGAGTAATGTGGAGGGCTATCTTGAGTAATGTGGAGGGCTATCTTGAGTAATGTGGATGGANATGCGCAGTAATGTGGAGGGCTATCTTGAGTTATGTGGAGGGTTATAATGAGTGACTGTGGAGGGTGCGGAGTAATGTGGAGGGCTATCTTGAGTAATGTGGAGGGCTATCATGAGTAATGTGGAGGGCTATCTTGAGTAATGTGGAGGGCTATCATGAGTAATGTGGAGGGCTATCTTGAGTAATGTGGAGGGCTATCTTGAGTAATGTGGAGGGCTATCTTTGAGTAGTTGTGGAGGATGCTGAGTAATGTGGAGGGCTATCATGAGTAATGTGGAGGATGCAGAGTAATGTGGAGGGCTATCTTTGAGTAATGTGGAGGGGCGGAGTAATGTGGAGGGATATCTCGAGAATTTTATCGGTTGCCGGGTACTTTGGGCAGGCTTGCGGCCTATTTTATAATTAATGTTGGTTTGTTGTCTGTAAAAACCGTTTGTTAGCAATTTTGATTTCGATTTTATAGCTCAATACAAGTATTTTGTTTTGGTCTCTGTTAAAACTAATTTCTTATCACCAGCTTTGCCTAATTTTCATACTGAACTGCTCTACAAACTGCTATTTCTTTGTTATGATCTCATTTCCTTCATATCCCCGGGGAAACATCATTGCTCTTTCTATGATGTGAGATTAATCTTACCATTGGATCTTTGCAGCTTCAGAATGACAATATTTGACAAATGGGAGTATTTTTCGAGATCATTTTCAGAGAGTCACGCAAATTTAAATATGGAGGACGACTTTTTTAATTTTCTGATCAAGGCGCCTCTGAAAAAGAGCCCATCAAGCCAATACCAGAGATTCCTTGACGAAAGGGGCAAAGATCCTTGAGAATCACATGAAGGAATTCGATGATATCAATGCTTTGGAAGAAGGATATCACGGAGATCTGTTCGATCTCAGTTTGTCTGGATTGGAAAGGATTGACCTATCAAATTTAAGTGAAGGCAAAGAGCCAACCTTGAGGGACATCTTGGGAGATTCCACTGATCCAGAATATCAACAAGAGGAAACCACTGAACTGGAATTTGTTGAATTGATGGCTGCTATGTTTATCTCGCGCACAAACAGCCTGAAGGTAGGCCTCAAGCCTGCCCACAGTACCCAGCAACCGATAAAATTCTCGAGATATCCCTCCACATTACTCCGCACCCTCCACATTAATCAAAGATAGCCCTCCACATTACTCGGCATCCTCCACATTACTCATGATAGCCCTCCACATTACTCGGCATCCTCCACATTACTGAAAGATAGCACTCCACATGATTTGATTTGATTTGATTTGATTTGATTT
>REGM01000075.1:747802-764336 GCA_004194415.1 Aurelia aurita | reverse complement strand
AATATATCGAAACACAAAGTATGCGGATATCACACATTTCTGATATATAATATGATTATTTACTTTATATATCGAAACACATTGTTTGCGGATATCACATATTTCTGATTCCTAATATATCGAAACACAAAGTATGCGGATATCACACATTTCTGATATATAATATGATTATTTACTTTATATATCGAAACACATTGTTTGCGGATATCACATATTTCTGATTCCTAATATATCGAAACACAAAGTATGCGGATATCACACATTTCTGATATATAATATGATTATTTACTTTATATATCGAAACACATTGTTTGCGGATATCACATATTTCTGATTCCTAATATATCGAAACACAAAGTATGCGGATATCACACATTTCTGATATATAATATGATTATTTACTTTATATATCGAAACACATTGTTTGCGGATATCACATATTTCTGATTCCTAATATATCGAAACACAAAGTATGCGGATATCACACATTTCTGATATATAATATGATTATTTACTTTATATATCGAAACACATTGTTTGCGGATATCACATATTTCTGATTCCTAATATATCGAAACACAAAGTATGCGGATATCACACATTTCTGATATATAATATGATTATTTACTTTATATATCGAAACACATTGTTTGCGGATATCACATATTTCTGATTCCTAATATATCGAAACACAAAGTATGCGGATATCACACATTTCTGATATATAATATGATTATTTACTTTATATATCGAAACACATTGTTTGCGGATATCACATATTTCTGATTCCTAATATATCGAAACACAAAGTATGCGGATATCATACATTTCTGATATATAATATGATTATTTACTTTATATATCGAAACACATTGTTTGCGGATATCACATATTTCTGATTCCTAAAATATATCGAAACACAAAGTATGCGGATATCACACATTTCTGATATATAATATGATTATTTACTTTATATATCGAAACACATTGTTTGCGGATATCACATAGTTTTGATGATTTATAATATGGGTGGCTACTTTATATATCGAAACGTAGAGTTTGCGGATAGCACAACATTTCGTTATACGTCGAAACAAAAAGTTTGCGGATAGCACAACATTTCGATTTAGAATATAGGTGATTACTTTATGTATCGAAACGCAGAGTTCGCGGATAGCACAACATTTCGATTTGTCCGAAGAATCCTTCCAGAAGCAGTTGATGCAGAAAGTCCAAAACATGTTTGTCACTGTTCCGGAAAAAATCAATCAAGTTCGGGACATAAATAGATATGCTGACATCGACGAGGCATTGGGGATTCTCAAACAGTGCAAGGTCATATCAACTGGGTATAGCCTCGACGAAATGCTACTTACGGTGGAACTGCCGCATTCAAAGGTAAGCTGACCTTAATTGATAAACAAACTTGCCAAGTAAACATTCATGGTTGAGCTGCCCTAAAAACTCCGTCAAATTACGCATGGACAATAGCACCTTAACAAAATAGTCGTCTGTCTTTAGGTTGCCTTAGAAATTTTGTTTATTACTTGGCTAATACAAAGCACATTTGGATATGCAAAGTCGCAAACTGCGAGTGAAGATCTCATCTATGTCATAAAGTTTAAATACTAATCTTTAAAAATGAGGCACCTCCGCAGGCACTGTTCAAAAATTTATACTTTTTTGGAATATATGGTATGATTAGGCTGCAATTCTTGGAAAAGTAAACATTTACATTTAATTTCAGATTGAATGCGAACAAAAGTTGCAATCTGCACTGCATTCTATTATCAACCTTAGCCCAACTGCAGCCATATACACATGTCAACCAATTTCCTTTGTAATATACGCAACTGGGGTTGGTGATAAACAAACTTTCCTGATTATTGATAGCCACAGAATTTCCAGGAAAGTCGGCGGTAATGATTCTGGTATCATGGTTATGGTGGAATTTGATAGAGAGAAGGAGACTGACGCTATACAAAAGGTCAGTCAATGGATTTATGCTAGACTCGCAACCAGCAATGTGGTGGAATCAGTGCAAAGCATGATTCGTCTCTTCCCTATAATTGAAACAGGAGATGTTGATGAGCCATTCCTCATTTCGGACGACGAACAACTCGATGAATTGGATTTTACAGAAGACCTCTCTCATCTTGTCGAAGCTGATAGCACAGAAAATTCATTTATGGATGAGCCAGTGGATCAAGAACCTCAGTATCTCTTGCCAAAACCATATCTATGTCATCCAAATGAGATCTTATGGCGAGGTCATCTAACAAAGTTCGGCTACCCTGCGTTTAAAAATTTCCAACTGCAAGCACTCAGAGCCATTGAGGATGGTAATGATGTTATCGTTGTCCAACCAACAGCCTCTGGCAAAAGCACATGCTACCAGGTACCAGCGATGCTCGACGACAAGAAGATGACAATTGTGATCAGCTCAACGATTTCCCTTATAACAAATCAGGTATGCAATGCTTGCGAATGCATTCTACTACAATTAAATAGTTGACTTGATTAAAGTGAATAACCTGAGTTAACAGATGAGATCTCATAGGTTTTAAAATGGTCCATTGTATTTGGTATCATCATCATCATCATCAATAATTTATTTACAGTAGGCAAGAAATAGAATAGCTAATTTACAGCTAATTAAGGCCTACTTTAATACATATTTACAATTTACAATCTAGAAAAAGAAAAAAGAATATTAAAATGGGCAATATATATTACAGGAAAGATACATACTAATTGTCTATCCTGTTAGAAACCCAACTTGCGGGATGTATGTTTTGCAGAGTCTACAGTTGCATTTATTTCCATTCCAACATCTAATTTGTTTTTTAAAAATGGGAAGGGTGTTTGCGTGTTTTATTTCCTGCGGTAAAAACTGCCACAGTTTAATTCCAAGGTAAGTTATGGACTCAACTCCGAAGGAAGTGGTTCGTACCTTTGGGAGTTGAGCGTCATTACCATGCCTCAGATTGTAGCTGATATTTCGCTGCATGAAAATATCCTTCATGAATGGTGGATTTAAACTGCATTTTGTTTTATAAATTTCAGTCATTAGCAACTGTAGGTTTCTTATATGGATTGGCACCGAATTAGTCTGTTCCAACAGAAAACCAAAATCATTCCGGTCATCTTTAAATGCTATGCGTAATGCCCTTTCGTGAACACGATTTATTCTATGATCCAAAGTTCTATCATAAAACATCCAAACAAGCGGACAGTAACTAAAGTGAGATAAGACAAACGCCCTCATCAACTGGTAATCAGACGCTTGCCCGAAAAAGTCAGCTGTAAACTGAAAAGTTAAATACCTAGAGAATCACAAAGGATATTGACAAATTTTGCTACCACTGTCCCTCGTTTGCTAAGGGTTGTCCAGGCCACCAAGGAAGTGAAACTTTACAGTCGATTTTACAATTGTTTGCACTAAACATTTTGAGCTCAGATTATAACTTATTAAACACTGATTGTCACATGGTTTTTAGCTTCTTTCTTGCTCTGTTTTTTTTATCCATGGACATTTTATGAATGTACTTAGGGTTTTTATTTTGCATATATAAAAAAGCTTAATACCGTGTGGCCACAAAAAGGCTAATCTGTTTGAAGGGCTGCTATGGAAAGTTGTTGGCTATCTTGCCACCAAAACTGCACTTCGGTACGTTCTAAAGGCAAACATAAATATATATACGTAAATATCAAACATAGGACGACGAGAAGGCGTATTGGAGAATTAAATATGGAATAACCTTTTTCTTCAATCCTCCATGCCAGCTCAAAGCAATCGCCATTTCTGTAGGTCAATTTTCCCTCTAGGATGAACACCTCTCCTATAACAAACTACTTTAAACAGCACCCCTCCAAAAAGAGTAACATATTGTACCGCCCAGTAAATGTTGCTCGCGTATGCTAATTTCGGCTAAACATTATGTTTCAGGTAAATGATTTGCAAGCTAAAGGCATCGATGCTATCGCTTTTGGCAATTGTGCTGGCAAGCATGCTGAAAGAAACAACAAAAGAGTATTTCTGGAAGGGAACAGTCAGCCTCAAATACTTGCTTACACAACACCGGAATACTTCCAGAAAGTAACCGACAGGCTCGCCTGTATAAAAGAACAAAACATCAAATTGTTCGCGATCGACGAGGTGCATAAAGTTTTTGACAGAAATGAAAATTTTCGCTCGGCTTACCGATCGCTGGCAAATATAAAGTGGTTATTCCCAACCACTCCAATCGCCGCACAAACGGCCACCCTAAGTGGAGAAAACCTGAACGAATTGTGCAAAGATTTCCTTCGAACGCCAATGCTGATAAGAGGAACAGTGGATAGGCCCAACATCCGACTGGACATAAAGAAGTACAAGTATGGCGGGAAAAAGCCCAAAGACCAACAGAAAAAAAATTGGGGCTGGACTGCAGTAGCCAAAGAGCTGGCTGAAGCAATCGAGGGGAACTATGCTGTGATATACTTAGATTTTACAAACGATGTAAAGGATATGGCCAAAACACTTTCAACGGAGCACAACATGGACTGCTGAGCATTCCACAGCAAAGGAATGCCCCAAGATAAACGCGATTGCATCATGAAGGAATTTTGCAATCAAGAATTCCAAGTACTCTGCGCTATTGAATCTTACGAAGTTGGCGTTAACAACCCACATGTCAACTTTGTGGCTAGAATTGGATGTATGCGCAACTTGAATGTTCTCCTTCAGGAGTTTGGAAGAGCAGGACGCATCCAGAAAGACAAGGCCATTGGATTTCTCATGTTCAATGAATACAAGGATGACCAGCGTTTAGGCTACTGGGTGAAAGATTGCACAGATGGTGATGCTGAGAAGACGCTCAATGAATACGGAGACTGCTGGAAGTGGATCTATTGCATCTACACTGGCGACTGCTTGCGAGAGGCCATCCTCAGACATTACTGTGAAGGTGAGTGTAGAATTAATTGTCATACCTGAGCTTGTTATCAACATATTGATCCTGTGTACAATTCTCTTGTGAATTCAAAGGCATTGGCAATCTAATATTGCTCCTTTTCAAAGATTAGAAAAAATAATATGGTAATAAGAAAGTGGCAAATAATGAAGAAAGCTACTATTTACAAACTTTAGTAAATAGTAGCTTTTAGTAGTATTTACAAACTTCCCCATCCCCCTTTAACAAACGTTTTTTCCGTTATACCGACACCACTAAGGGGACCATTATGGAAATAAGGTCAGCTTGACCTTTTAATGCTATCCCTGCCACTGTAATTAGGGGTGTTTTTCTTTACGTTTTCAACCTTATATATTGTATTTATTTTTATACCGGGTGACTCAAAAAAGTGTCCCCCTGTTTGAAAAATCACTGCAGAAAAAGTACTCGCGCTATAATCACCAAAATTAATTTTTCTGATAGCTCGAAGATTGTAGTATTTTTTGTGTTTTTTTGGTAATTTTCAAAAAATCAGTCTCTTGGCAAATTCGAATGTTTCAGAAAATTGGTTTTGCAGAACAGTCAAAAAATGGCCTAAAACGCATGATCAAATCTTGCAGTTTTCTAAATCACTAAGTTTATTTCATTGTAATTTTTGGATGAAAAGAAACTATAGCACGGATCTCATCGCATGAAAATTAGTCTCCAGAGTGTTAAAAATATACATTATCTATGAATAAATAGCGAGCAAGTTTTCGTTTCATCCTCTCTCGCACTGCCACGTCTAAGCAATGATCAACGTGTTTGGATCTGTGTTGAATTGAAATTGGAAATGGCTAGAGTGAATAACGCTGCTGAGGTTTTACGACGGTGGCCAGCTCGCTGGCCTAATGTGCATCCTCCTGTTAGAAAAACAATTATGCAAACTTACCGTAAGTTTAGAGATTAGTAAGTTTAGTAACTTCTTTTGATCATACGTTTTAGGCCATTTTCCGACTGTTCCTCAAAACTAATTTTCTGAAACTTTCTATTTTGCCAAGAGACTGGTTTTTTTAAAATTACCAAAAAAATACTACAATGTTTAAGCTATCAGAAAAATCAATTTTGACGATTATAGCGCGGGTACTTTTTCTGCAGTGATTTTTCAAACAGGGGGACACTTTTTTGAGTCACCCGGTATTATAAAACTTATAAATATTTTTAATTTTAATTTTGTGGCAAATTGATACATACATACATACATAGTGATTCTTGAAAGAATACCGATAAAACAACATATACTAAAACACAAGATTACATCGGGTAACAAACCATTTGCTTTATAATTGCTTAATATTTTAATCTGTTGCTTTCGCGTTTTATAATCAGCGAATGGTAAGCTGTAAATGGCCAAGTTCCATATTCAAGTTCCACATGCAAGTTCCATATTCTTTCGACTTTTATCTGAAAATTTCGCAGCGACTAGCGTGGGACGAATATATTTAGTAATTTTATCCTTAGTACACATAATGAGGTTGTGCAGATTTTATAGCATCGGATATAATGAAAATTATAAAAACTGTGAACTGGAGCTTCAATTCGGAATTCTTTTCATTTTTTTCAATAAACCTTTGGTGAAGAAGGGTTCTACATTAGGATGTAATTTTTTCATGCAAACTACTTTAACATATTAAAATTTGCAAAATCACTTTCCAGAGCCATCAACTGACAAGCCAGCCGCACAAAACTGCTGCATATGCTACCAACTGAAAATGAAGAAAGACTTCAACGTAAAAGAGCCAATGAAAATCTTACTCAAGTCGATCTTGCAGTTAGAAGCAACGCAGAACAACATAAACGGTGGTGTTTCGGAGTCGAAGGTGATTCCCTGGATACGAGGGTCTAAACAAGACTGGCTTGCAGCCCCGCAAATGCAGCCTTACATCGAGAATTCAGACACATATAGTGCTGGAAAAATGGTGGATGGAAACCAGTGGGGAGTGCCACAATGGGAATGCCTCGTACGGCAGGCAGTGCAGCTTCGATTGCTGGAAATAAATTTCAATTTCTTCGAGCTTTCGAACACCGGCATACCAAGGACATATCGGAGATACCGTGTTACAGCTGACGGGAAAGCATTTCTGGAAATGCCCTCGCCTATTATGGTTTGCAGCTCGTTGAGATGCACCTTTGGTGAATCGGCTCGCCCGCAAAACAAAGGAAAGAAAGCCGATGCAAGAGGGCTCCATCACCTCCCTAAGATAAAGGCCATGCTTTCTGCAAGGGATAAATGGTTGCCAATTGACAGAGCAGAGTTATACGAGTACCCTGGCTTCTTCGATACAGATGTGCTGTACCACAGTACAGATTGCAGGAAAGGAAACTTTGCTTCCAAGAATCGTCAACACTATATGCATCAAGACTGTCAATTGACAAGATCTGCAAGTAACGAAAGGGTATATATCATTTCACAATCAATTTACTTTCATTTACCTTACAACATGATGCAGAAAGATGAAATGCTGTTACTGTCAAGGACAAAAACCTGTAAAGATATCAAGTACCTCCAAAAGAATTTGTAATATTCACTTTCGTTACAAATTCAATAAAAAGTAATTAGAGAGATCACGCTTATAACAAACCTTCTATTTCACCTGTACCAACCTTTAATTCGTTTGATATTTTATTTTTGATTCGACGCTGGTCCTTTCGATTAGTTTGGAGCATGTCTTCAGACGTCGTATACTTTCTGGGTCATAATTGAAAGTATTATCCTGGCCAAAGATAGCACAGGTTCCAAATCTTTAAAAAGGTTGGTGTAAAATTCTAACCACTGTTACTTTGAACTGAAGTGCTTGAAAGAAACTTCAGCTATTTTGCTATAATTCTACCGCTGGACTTTTCAGAAATCTTCAATTTTCGAATTACAGCGTATTTTATATTGCAACTCATTCGAGGATGTGACGTCATCAGATTTCAAAATTGTAAACCAGAACAGGGAAAGACGTTTTCTTGATACCATATTGTAGACATTCAGAAACGATGGTGTTCTTGAAAATTATTCTGTTTCCTCAAAAGGTTTTAAAACCCTCTAATTCTGAAAATACTAAATATTTCAGAAAAGTCCAAAGGTGGAATTATAGGAAAGTAACTAAAGTTTCTTTCAAGCCATTTATTTCAAAGAAATTGGTCATAGAATTTTACACGAACCTTTTTAAAGATTTGGAACCTATATACCAAAGACCAAAGCCCTTGCATGTCGTTAGATTATCTTCCATGGAGAGTAACTACAAAGCAAACATTTTTTTTGGCTACAAAAACTACCGTTATATATTAAAAATAACTAGTTATCAGTTTACAAGCACTTAGAGAGTGGAACTTGAATCTTGCAAGGGTTATGAATTTTTGCTGGAATTTTTGAACCAAAAAGACAGTTTGTTCCTTGACAATTTTTTCAAGTTTTTGTTTGTCGATTCTTCACGGCAAATTTGGCAAGTTATGAAACCGTGATGTCTTCTGATTAGGAATTTGTAGCCAAATTAGCATAATTATTAACCATTTTGAGACTCCGAGCTCTGAAATAGACCCTAGTTGAGGTTTCTTGTGTCAAATTCTATCAAGAATGCATGGGGCAGATATCTGAAGTTTGATGTTATTGATTTTATACTTGCAGAACAGTTAAGAAAACTGAAACTGACTGACAGGGGTACCCCCGTAGCAAATTCTCGATATTGTTTGGAGCCATGATCCATTTACGTCTGAAAGTACCAAAATCGTGCTTACATCTCTTTTACCGGTTTTGCTACACATTTAGTAAGTTTACTATGCTACCGATCATGATGAAGTAATTAGGAGTCATTCAGTTGCTATTTTGGTCATTATGGTATTGAGTTAAATTAAAGTAGCATCTTTCTAATGTGCTTACAGGTTTACATATGCCGTGTTGAAGACAAGGACGTCAAATTGAACATAAAAAGATCCCTATGCGAAGGAGTCAAAACTTGCTCCGCCGAAGGATGCAGTGACTACTTTGTCTCTAATCGGCAGAAGGTAAACAGGTGTGCAGAGCATTCAGACAACATCAAGCTGATAAAGGAGACAGGAAAATGCCCAACACAAATTTTGTATTTGTCGCCCGTGGAGATCGAAGATGGAAGACGATGGATAGGAGCGCTGAACACCCATAATCACCCACGACCGGCTGCACATAAAATTTCAACCAAAGTACAGCAACACATCCAACTGGCTGCTAAGTCGAATATCCGCAGCACTGCTAAAGATCTATCAAAGGGACTTGGAATGGCTTATATTCCCGGAGAGCAAAGCATTGCAGCAGTAAATTTAGATTGCATAAGGAGGGAGAGAAGGTACGCAATCGGTAATACTTCGCAGCGGAAAGGAAGATATAAGTGCAATGGCCACAATTGTCGAGTTTAGAAGCCTACGGGAGACATTTGAAGAGCAAACTGACCGACACAGTAAATAGGATGATGGGGGAATATCAGATGAAGGAAATGAAATACCTATTCATGGAAAAAGACAACCACGCATTCTTCATGGCACCATTTCAAGAAGAACAACTTGCAGATGCCCCGCACATCTTCATTGATGTAACTTTCACTGGAAATAACTCCTTTCCTTATCTTCTCAACATTGTGGCACTGAATGAAAGTACTCTCCAGTACAATGCTGTGGCTAAAGTTTTGTGCAACAAGCAAGACACTGCAGCTTATGCGACTGCGTTCAAGCAGATATTCAACAGAGTGACTAGCATCTTCCCGAGGTTCAAGAATGGCTCAAACTTGGAATTAATTTTAGCAGACTTTGACGATGCACAAGCAAAGGGACTTGGACAGGCCATGAGCGAAACAGCATGCAGAAATATTTTGCGAGGCTGCCTGGTGCACTGGATTAGATGCCTAAATCGTGTGGCAAAGTTGGTCGCAAAGTCTGCAGAAGAAAGGAATCTTTTTCTGGAGCTTGGCAAGAAAATCCCTTAATTAGAGAAGCAGGAAGATGTGTCGAAAGTGTTTGGCATACTCAGTGGACACATACCCGTAGAGCAGGTTGCAGAAATTCCCGGTTTCAAAGCCGTGGAACAGGACACAACCCACTGGAAAAGACTGCGACATTGGGCTGACTGGTGGTGCCGACCAAATCACTTAAGGATGTTCACAAAGTCCTTTTCAACTGTAGATGAAAGTGTTTGGGAAGCTGGCCCAAAAACAACAAACCCAGTGGAATCTTTGAACAGGCAGTCTATTCACGAGAAAGGTTGTAGCCTTTATTCAGATACATTTATACATAGAACATTTATACAGAAGATCGGGTCCACGCTGCAAAAATTGCGGCAGTGAGGGGTAATGTCACATCTTCGTACTCAGGGACACAAGACGCTGCGGCAAGGAAAAAGAAGAGGAAACGTTCGAGCCTAAGCAAGGGAAAAGACGACAATGGACCATCGGACAAGCGACGCAATCTGGAGGAATCGACGAGGAATGCATCGCAACTTAACGGCAAAAGAGAGGGCAAAAGCTTAATCGGAATGACACTGGCAACGGAGTACCAAGAAGCAGACGAAGACGATGAGGGACAGTGCAAAATTTATTATATTACATGGCCGGTGGAGAAGAAAAATTCTTGCAAAAAAATCTGCTTACCCCGTATAAAATTACTGCAAAAAAACTAACTGCCCCGTCACCTTTTCCTTAAAAAATGTATCTGCCCCATATTCGTGAGCATTAGATGTTATACAGTATGACAGATGAATTTGCTAATGACCATTACAAAATCCATTCTTGTTCTTACAAGTCTTTGTCAACTCAAAATGAACAATTTTAAGTTTCAAACTGCACCTTGAGCTCATAAAAAAGTTATTGCCCCGTACTTACTCGCCCAATAAAAAGTGTTGACCCCGTTCTGCATAAGCTCAAAAAAAGTAGTTGCTCTGTTGCGTTTTGCACCGGCCATGTTATAAAATAAATTTTGCACTGTCCCTGAGGTACAATACCTTGGATGGTTTCAGGGGAAAATAACGGCATATAATCGACGAGATGGGTACTTCGTGGAATATCACGAGCAAGAATGTAATGGGAAGTTGTACCCTAAGTGGAGTGAGTGGTTGGAAACCCTAGATAACGATGATGTAAAGCTCATAGAAGAACCATAATAAACAGCAGCTTACCATGGTAAACTCTTGTTACGTTGTAAATATTCAAATTATTTTTTTTGAGTAAATGTGACACCAGTTTTGAAGATATACGAAGGAGTTAATTGCGGCCATCTAAAAATAGGACAAAGAAAACACCTACGCACGCCTTTGTTTCCTTAGCTGCACAATTTTCATCCACACGTGGCAATAGAGGATCATGTGCTATTTTTAGAACATGCATATGCAGCTATTTAACTCCTTTAAGCATGAACTTCAAGAGACTCTTCCGCAATATACTAGCGATCTGTACAGTGGTGAACTGCCAGTGCCCCCTTCAAAATCTAGCTAAAAGGTCCCTGCTTCTTTCTTGACGGCCTTTTTTGTCTCTTTTGTTCATTTTTTTCTCTTGCAATTCCCCTTTCACATATAGAATTTGATTAGTAGGCCTATAGTTCATTCAGCCGAGAGTTTCATAGCAACGATCATTTAGTGGATAGTTTCAGTCCTCTTGAAGACCACACCATTTTTGTTCAGAAACATAATTCAAGTAACAGTCTTGCTACATTAACAGCCGATGAAAACCATGGAAAAAGTAATNACTGCCAGTGCCCCCTTCAAAATCTAGCTAAAAGGTCCCTGCTTCTTTCTTGACGGCCTTTTTTGTCTCTTTTGTTCATTTTTTTCTCTTGCAATTCCCCTTTCACATATAGAATTTGATTAGTAGGCCTATAGTTCATTCAGCCGAGAGTTTCATAGCAACGATCATTTAGTGGATAGTTTCAGTCCTCTTGAAGACCACACCATTTTTGTTCAGAAACATAATTCAAGTAACAGTCTTGCTACATTAACAGCCGATGAAAACCATGGAAAAAGTAATAGTGCACAGGCACAATCAAGCAAGCAACGAAAGTGGGAAGTTCAATCAGCCATTATCTTACAGTCATCATAGGATAGACCAGGTGTACGTCCACAAAGTCGTTCCAACGATACCATTTATGGATATATCCGCATAGAATATAATGAGTATATAAACATGATATCCAGATGAAGAGTGTATAAATTTATGTAACATTTACAATTTTAAGGACTTCAAATACCCCCATGGGGGCTTATTCGAGGGGAGGGCTTATTTATCAAAATTAATTCCGAGGTGGAGGCTTAATCAAGGGAGGAGCTTATTCGTTGGTTTAGGCTTAATCGAGGACTTGCGGTATATCCTTGCTAAAGGAATTTTTCTAAACTTGTAACCTTATTCGTTGTTTTCGATTAATGCCACCCACCACCATCTGAAATTTTATGGCGAAACGAATGCCTCTTGTTTTAAGTCGAGAATTTATCCCGAATTTATCTTCGTTATTTAGTAGTTTTGTCTTCATATACTAACATAATATTTTAATTTTGTTAATTACTAGATTATGCCCAATTAACTTGCTGTCTTTTCTTGACATAACTCTGCATAAGGGCCATTCAATTTGAAGAACAATGGACGCTTTTCATTTCTGTAAAACCTTCCTCATTTTTGTGGATGACATCCAAATATTTTTCTCCGAAAATTATTTGTTTGAAATATCATCCGTCTCCGTCCTAATTTTTTGCGTTAAATCTTTGCAATAAAATCTTTGCGCTATTTTTTAACTTTCAACCGATGGGATTGCACCTCCCTGCTAAAAAGGTCACTAAAAACCAGAGGCAAAGAACAAAGAATAGAAAACCGCAACAGCACTAAGTTTTTAAGCATATTAAAGCCGGTTCTTTGATCTCAATTACACTCATAGGTCAAATCAAAGTTATAAACTTTTTCAATTTTTATGGCGAGTTGCGAAATGTTTTTTAGCAGAAAATGAACGAAGAACCCAAAAGATACTAACAAGTGTAATGTTTCTTTGTGATTTGGCCATTTCTTGTAAATCTTGGTTCAAAAAGCGGTCCTCAAAAAGCTCTGATAAAATGAGAAGTTCACTTTAATGAATAATTAAGAAACTCTGCAAGAAACTTTTAGTATGAAAATTGGGGAACTCTGCGACAAAAATGATATGTTTAATATGGAAATTTTGTGATATCCGCAAACAATGTGTTTCGATATATAAAGTAAATAATCATATTATATATCAGAAATGTGTGATATCCTCATACTTTGTGTTTCGATATATTAGGAATCAGAAATATGTGATATCCGCAAACAATGTGTTTCGATATATAAAGTNAAGCTCTGGTTTGGAGGTGTATTTCAACTTTGGAAGCACAAATATCAACCAGTAAGGTATCTAGGTTCAAGTTAACTTTTCAGGATTAGTTCTTCATTCCATTCATAACTGAAAGGCCGTCCTTGATGATGTTTCTGTTGCGCTATCTTGAATTGCGAGACAACAATGGAATCGCTCTCTGCCAATGAGATTCGGTTCCTCGACCCGGGGAACCCCACGTGACCGCAGACAGGCTTTCCACCGCTGATGCGCAGACTCTACTGGAGGAGGAACCTCACTTCTCTTCAGGGAATCAGTCGAGTCTGCACGCAGGCTAGTTGTTCACATGTAAAATGGAAAGTAAAATGGACAGCAAAAACCAACAATGCAGTAATTTATGTGTTGCAGTATTTCATATCAAGATTGAAAATCATTATTCAGTAGCACTAGCAGGTCCACATCAGCGAAAGCTGCCACTTAGATGACCTGCCTTGCTAAATGAATAATGTATATGTATGTATGTATTATATTGGGCCATAGGTTTTTTCATTACAATTCTTCCCAAGAAGGATCCTAATTTCATGATTTTACATAAACTTTTGATCCTTGCATGATCACAAGATTCTTTTTCTTGCATAATCAACCCAGAAATAAGCAAAATGAAAGACTTGCTAAAATTCGACAACTGTTAGTTCTTTTTCTTCATTGGAAGGCCTGGATAAGGAGGGTCCCGAGTCCACGGAAATGTCCTTGTCTTGTCCGTGGACACTTCTGTGACCGTCTGTGGAAAATCTCAATTAAATTTGATAACGGACAAACTGCCCACGGACGTAGTCTATGGTGCAATTCAGACTGTTTCCCCCATGGACAAAAATGGCCTTTCAACTGAACGGAGAATGCTTGATAAAGCCACAGTACATTTGCAAGTTCCTTACCAACAAATATTATAACTAATTTATAGCAAATACTGTTGATCTAGGAGATTCCCAAACGTTAGAAACTGATCTTTAATGTACCACTATACTGTTAATGTCATATGTCTCAAGCTGATATTGGGAAATATCAGAATCCCCTGCTGCTCTGCTGCCTCACACGTGCAACTGAAAACAAGGCAACCTCCCTCAGGACATTGACATACACATTAAACAACACTGTGCTTCGTGCGTACGCTTTTACAACGATTTGCCAGCTGAAAATATTAGGAAAAGCCATTGTGCAAAGGTTGTATGGTTGAATATTATCAATAAAGGAAAATTTATAAATTCCATAACTGTTTACAACTTTCAGATCACAAGCAATTTTGACGGGAATGCCAAGTGTTTTAGGCCAAGGCGACGGGAAATATTAATTTTTTGTTTGAATTTGCAAGGAAAAACTGAATAAAAATTTCAGTTATCATCTCGACGGACAGATGAATCAGCCACGGACAGTATAAAAGAACCATGGACACCTGAAATAACCAAGGACATTGTATTGAAATCATCAAATTTTGTACGTGGATAATTTCTATTTTTTCCACCACAGAGAAATGCACGAAAATCCACGGACAAAACATGGACATTTCCGTGGACTCGGGACCCTCCACTCCTCCTGGATATTGCTTTTCAGCTTAATCAATTCATTATTGTTCAACTTGCTTGATGCATTTTGATAACTTTCTGCAATTCCTTCTTTCATATCCATGTGCTGAATCAGTAATTTTACATTTTTCATTTAGAGGCACTAAAACGAATGCTGAATCTTAATGAACCAGTTACCAAGCAACAAACTCAAGAACCAGTTTGGAAGGTATGCTTTGACCCTATCTGAACTAGGTGTTTTGAAACACTCAATGCCTGGGGGGGGGCGGATTCCGCCCCCCTGTTTAATTCAGTTGTTATATGAGATATGACCACCTAATTTGGCACAAAGGTTATTCATCATATAAAAAATGATTTTTGAAATCATAATTCAGTTAGCGATGTTGCTGTTGTTGCTAGAGCATAATAATCATTATGATGTTGGATGACGTCATGAAAATGAACGAATGTTAAAAGTTCATCAAACTTTACTTTTCATGAAGAAATGGAAAATATAGATCAAAATAGATGTAAATCAAAGAGTTGGGCTTAATTAGACCAATTAAAAAAGAATAATAGAGACATAAAGTTAATTTTAACATAATGTTGCATGACAAGTTGGTAACCATGGAGACCGTGCTAAATATAGAATGTCAAAATTGTTACAATTTCATTGCTTTATGATACAAAGTTAAACTTACTAAATCTCAGTGGCCTTCTGCACATATATATCGAACATAGCGGAAACAAAAATATAGCAGGGGGGCCAAATCCGCCCCCCAGGTCAGATAGAGTTAAGGTTACTGTAACCCTTCAGACAGCGATTAAGAAACTCTATTTTCCACGGCCGTTCCTTAAACTATATCAAACAAAATTTTATGTTATTCGAAGCAGAATTAAACACGGAATACCATAAAAATATAACCAAGTGCTGAAATAAAAACGCATATGATTTATTCCAGATTTTAGGCGAAATCGACCACCCTTGCGAAAAAATCTTGGTGTACCCCATCGGGCATTGTTTGACCAAGACTGTCTATTTTGACTTAAGGTCCTCAACTGCAAAATTGTTTTGACTTAAGGTCCTCAACTGCAAAATTGTGTCACAAATTTTTAATTAAACGTACTGTCTTGAAATAATGCAAGTTGAAATTAATGTTAATGTCTGAAATGTCTTTTTTAACTTTCAAACCCTTATGAAAGTCGGACCAGTGGATCTATCATAAATCACTGACACTCTTTTGTAGTTATATGCTTTGTGACCCTGTATGCCAAGTGTCAAGAGATTTGATTGGCCCGTTAGGTACACCAAGATTTTTTAGTACCCACCAGTACCCCTGAATCTTGTTTCGAGAAATCAGGCTTTTATCAAATTGGAGCAGAACGGGCGGGAAAAACGATGATGCTTGAAAGTGCAAACATAAAGCCGCAGGTCAAGCAATAAAGCTTTAGCGCGGTCTTGTTCAATCGTTATATCAAGAAAATAACAGCAGGGGATGTTGTGAATATAGCTGCAAGGTCAAATGAGTTTACTTTAATCCTCTGAAGTCTATTCCCGCAATTTTTGAGAAATATGATTGCTTCTTTTAAAATGCTCAAATTTCCCAGTAATTGTGGTTATTTCTGGAAGTGAGTTGGTTGAAACGATACTCAAATACTTAAACCATCGGGATATGAGGAAAACGAAAAATCGATAAATTTGTGTCTGAAGGGTTACAGTAACCTTAA
>REGM01000075.1:704826-747472 GCA_004194415.1 Aurelia aurita | reverse complement strand
TATACCGGGTGTCCCAAAAAAAGCGCAACAGATTTGATCCGGGCTAGCGACAAGAATTTAGGTCGAATAAATCCCTAATAATTTTTGAAGTACTCCTCGATAGTTAACTTGAAGATAAATACCTTGTTTGTTGATATTGGAGCATTGAGAGCTGAAATATTAATCTTGAAAGTCCAAATTTGCCTCCACCTCCAAACCAGAGCTTTTAGGTTTTGGCCTATACTGCAAATGCGCTGTTTTGGGAATCTCCTGAATCATAGCGAAATACGAGCAAGAAAACTCGTGCTTAGGAACGTATTTGAATAGAAATCCAAACTTAACTTGACAACCAGATTCACTAATTTAGTCCCTTGCTTCATTCTACAAAAAGTTCAAATTACTTCTGTCTAATAAAAGATAGCCATCAGCGGAATGGTTCCCTTGGGTGTGAAAATAAATTATTTCGTGCAATCTTCATTGCTTGAATGAAATGCATTTTGTATCTTCTATCTTGGAATTATTACGAAACAAGCAATCTTATACACCCAAGGGAACTAATTTCCACGGATAAGATCTTTAAAAATGATCACACTCGTTCTTGGATTAGTATTTTTGTAGGTGCATTTTGATCGATGAAAGCTATTCCTTGGTGACTGTATGCATTGACATGTTTTTCAATTCTCAGCTTTCAAATTTCTATTCAAATGTGGGCCAAAGCATGTGTTCTTATTCACAACTACTATACTACTATGCTATGTCTATGATCGAGGAGATTCCCCTATACAGCGCGTTTGCAGCATATGCCAAAACCTAAAAGCTCTGGTTTAGAGTTGGAGGCAAATTTGAACTTCCAAGATTAATATTTCAACTTTCAAAGCACCAATGTCAACAAACAAGGTATTTATCTTCAAGTTAACTATCGAGGATTACTTCAAAAATTATTAGGAATTGATTCGACCTAAACTCTTGTCGCTAGCCCCGATCAAATCTGTTGCGTTTTTTCTGGGACACCCGGTATATAAATTTTGTATTTAGCCCTAACCAGATGCTTACGGACCATATGAAAAATGGACATATCCACAACTTTTAAAATCCTGATTCTTTTGCTCAAAAGCCTAACAGAAAAATCAATTACCATTTTGCCTACTGATTAATCAGATAGTGCCAGTTAATCGTATGGTAAAATCATGGTCGATGGACCAGCCAAGACATGTGTGTTAATTCATCCTGTATATAACCATGGGTCTTTGAAAACTGGGACTCACAGGCCACTAATAGTACAGGGTGTCCCAAAAAATTATATTTCACATTTGATTAAATATGAAAAAAATAATGTTAAAATGAACGGGTTCCATGGTAAAATAACCCTATCCCTGAGACTTTAAATTGAGTTTAGACACCATAATCTTGCAAATCCAATGCAAAGATAGCCCCATGCTACTTTCTCTATAAATATTGTCGAGATTACTCTGGTTACAGCTTTCGCACTAATTTGAACTTTTGCTCAAAAGCCTAACAGAAAAATCAATTACCATTTTGCCTGCTAATTAATCAGATAGTGCCAGTTAATCGTATTGTAAAATCATGGTCGATGGAGCAGCCAAGACATGTGTGTTAATTCATCCTGTATATAACCATGGGTCTTTGAAAACTGGGACTCACAGGCCACTAATAGTACAGGGTGTCCCAAAAAATTATATTTCACGTTTGATTAAATATGAAAAAAATAATGTTAAAATGAACGGGTTCCATGGTAAAATAACCCTATCCCTGAGACTTTAAATTGAGTTTAGACACCATAATCTTGCAAATCCAATGCAAAGATAGCCCCATGCTACTTTCTCTATAAATATTATCGAGATTACTCTGGTTACAGCTTTCGCACTAATTTGAAATTCAAAACTAGTAACTCAGTGAATATTAAGAAGATTTGCAAGATTGTCGTGTCTAAAGTTAATTTAAGATCTTAGGGACTGCAGGTTATCTGACCACGGAGCCCATTCATTTTATCATTAATTTTTAATACCGGGTGTCCCAAAAAGTACTCCTGTTTCAAAAATCACATTACAAGGCCGATCTTTAAATTTAATTTTTTAGCAAGTAGATCAAAGACCAAATTATTTTACCAGTTATAGCTGATCTTGTAATTTGTTCTAAAATTAGCAAATTTAGCTCTTTCTAGGGCTGCCTGGTTTTTAAACATACTGCAAAAAGCACGGATGATTGCCAGAATAAGTTCTTTTTGTATATCAAGCTTCAAGTTTGGTCATAACTGCAAGAAAAAAACACAAACTATCATTGTAGACTTGAAAGACAGTGAACAATCTCAAAACAATGGCTCTTAGTCAAGATTTACGATGTTGCGTAAATAGTACAGTTCAGGATAGAGTTTTTCAAAATGTCATTTTATACCCTTGAAGTAATGAAAACAACCATTTTATCATCTTTAAATATATTTGGATTATTGACAAAAGAGATCAAAGAGAAATTTTATGATAGGTTTGATAATCAATTTTTGGTAATTTTTTAAACAGGAGTATTTTTTAGGACACCCAGTATATAATCAAAGATCAAACAATTTTTTGGGACACCTTGTATGAATTGTGTACTTGATTCCCAGCACTTCTCTTTTTCCCCCAAATGGCAGATGGACAATAGGTATGGTCATGCAGATAACGTTTTCATTAACATGAAAACAAACCTGTCAAACGCATCTGTATTTTGTTTGGAGGCAGGAGCTGAAACTACATACTGTATGGGGTAGTTGATGTAGCTCAGGCCTCATTAATGTGCGTGACGCCGCTCGCAGGCACAAAATATCATTGCATATTATTTGCTGGCACCTTTACTGTACTCAGAGTGCTTTGATTGCAGGCACATTTTCCCCAACCATTTGCTCGCAGGCACAGAATGCTTTTAATGAGGCCTGATTTAGCTCTATGGAATTTATTTCTATATGTTTGTTTGTGGATGTCATTATGAAAATTGCTTTGTGATTTTTCTCAAGGTCCTGATCTATGACAGATTTGGTCAAGACATAATATCACCATTGCTGACTGTGAAAGAACTGAGGGAATTAGGGGTGACTCTTCATTTGTAAGTTTCCTAATGTTGTGAATTTTTCCAAAACGTTTTCATATCTTATCTGGATGTCTTATGTGTTTCTAATCTACAGACCTGGACTAGTTGAGTCAAAAATGTGTTTACTTGGAAGCTGTTTCTAAAAAATGCGTTGAACAAAGACCTTCAAATATATTAACATTCTGTTAAATGTTTATATTCCAAATAGTGTGATGGAAAGGAGCATCCCCTTTTGGAAGGGAAAACGAATAGAAAACGAAAATATGTATTCTTTGCGTGCAGTTTCTCAGAGGACCACTGGTGCAGTTGCCATCATTCTAAAGTTGGAAAACTTTGCATCATTTGTTTTAGTTGCTGGTAAAAAGGCTGCTTCCCTGCAAAACGATCATAACCTTAGAACAGAACAACATATTTTAGTAAAGGTTCACAGCTATCGAAAGCAACCTTAGGTTTACTGAAATTAAAGGATAGTTTCTCTCAAACGCCAAAAATTATCTTGCATATTGTGGTGCAGGAATTTGTAGGATTGCCATGCTAAATTACGTCTCTATGGCCGCATTTCTAACTAGTTTTCTGTTGATTTTACCTCAGGCAAATACATTCAGACCGAGATGCAATTCCAGAAGCTCCTGCAATTTATTTTGTCTTTCCAACTGATGAAAACATACAAAGAATCTCTCAGGTAAACAGAATATAGTTTTTCTGCCAATAACCTATCAAGATTATTCGTTATTATGCTGGTTTATCATAACAGGCCGTTTGGTCACAGCTTGTGTACTTTCAAAGCTATAAGTCAAACTATACAGACAGGTAGCGTTTTGATTTGTAAAGGATTGATAGGGGTAGTAATCTACTCGGAATAAATCTTTTATATATATTTCAAAAATTACACAATTCGTGAGAAATCGAATTTCAGATCTGAAATCATGTGAAATGGGCTTTCAGATGACATAAAATAGCTTGTGTACGATTTGGAACAAAAATGTTGATAGAGTTTCGAGGGGGAAAAGCCCCAATTCTGATCAGAAATTTCAAACTTCTCTCAAATTATAAACTCCGCTCTTTGAGATCTTTCATTTGATGTCCGAGTGACAATGATTTGATGATTACCAATTAATACAATGCATTGAAAGGTAAATTTTCGACATAATTTTGGGGATGATTTAAACACATTAATTTTATTTTCTCGAAAAGAGAATTTGAAATGTAACTTACGGATGAAAATTGTATTTGTGTTGGATTAAGTTGGATTTTCAATTTTTTAACATTTCGGATATCAGCATCTCAAAGTGTCAAAAGTGATGTTAAACTCAGGCCGTTTGATACGCTGGTGCAAAGCTAAAAGATATGTCATTTCGCAATGTATTTAGTCAAGAAAATATTAACTGTTTTCCAAGCAATACTGGGTCGTTTTGCAAGGATTGACGTTTTTGTGTGCTTTTTTCCAGGATCTGAAGAATAATCTTTATGAGTCATATTACTTCAACTTTATATCTGCTATTTCAAGACACAGGCTTGAGGATTTAGCGACTGCAGCCTTACAATACAACTGCGTCTCACAAATCAGCAAGGTAACTAGATCTAGACAACAGAATACAGTGAGATTATTTGTTGATAAAAGCATTATCGTTCCAAGTTACTCATATAAATGGAGCTCTCGTCTCCTTCACGCCATTTTGAAATTGTGGTCTTAGCAATTCAAATTTGCAAAAAGCTACACAAATACAGATCGTTGCTGGTTTCTTGAAATCAATCTTCATCAACAAATTCTGTTTGTTTGTTTAGTTGGAAGGCATGTCTGAATTTGAAATATTATTTCATTAGATGAGAATGGCTATTCGCCGAAAAACCGGCATCAAAGAATTGACCGCTCATTCATTTCTCAATCAGAGTTGGTCGCCTTCTTCCCCAGTCCAGATTTCTGAACTATGAACTTCTTGAGAAATCTTAGAAAAATACAGATATATAGATTCCCAATGTAAAACTCCAGACTGACTTTTAGTTCTTTTTTTCTGAAACGTGGAATCGAAAGAGAACGCAGCCTTTTAACTCTGACTGAGATATCAAAGATTTGACGTATTTTTATGGCAGTATTTTCAGGGTTGTCATTGCTCAAAATGGCTAAGTAACATCTCAAAAGTTATATTTGCCATTTTATGGGAATGCTGTGGCAAAGCGCTTTCATTAAGGTCTGGTATCGAGAAGCCAAGCTAGCATAGCACATGCAATGTTTTTTCGTCATCCAGAATAGTATGTTTCAATTTTATTTGCAGGTGTTTGATCAATATCTGAACTTCATATCGTTAGAAGAAGATCTATTTACCGTCAAGCACCATGATCGAGATAGTATATCTTATTATTGTAAGTTGTGATTGATTCATGTGTGAATATCACCTGTCTATGTTTATGAAAACAATTCTTATCAGTTTTTATCTTATCATATCTGAGTTATAAGAAATCTGCTATCTCTACGTTAATGTTTTGGTAGAAGAACCCTAAAGTTTATTATTTCTACCGGGTGTCCCAGAAAAAACGCAACAGATTTGAAAGTTCAAATTTGCCTCCACCTCCAAACCAGAGCTTTTAGGTTTTNAGGTTTTGGCATATACTGCAAACGCGCTGTATAGGGGAATCTCCTCGATCATAGACATAGCATAGTAGTTGTGAATAAGAACACATGCTTTGGCCCACATTTGAATAGAAATTTGAAAGCTGAGAATTGAAAAACATGTCAATGCATACAGTCACCAAGGAATAGCTTTCATCGATCAAAATGCACCTACAAAAATACTAATCCAAGAACGAGTGTGTGATCATTTTTAAAGATCTTATCCGTGGAAATTAGTTCCCTTGGGTGTATAAGATTGCTTGTTTCGTAATAATTCCAAGATAGAAGATACAAAATGCATTTCATTCAAGCAATGAAGATTGCACGAAATAATTTATTTTCACACCCAAGGGAACCATTCCGCTGATGGCTATCTTTTATTAGACAGAAGTAATTTGAACTTTTTGTAGAACGAAGAAAGGGACTAAAGTTTGGATTTCTATTCAAATACGTTCCTAAGCATGAGTCTTCTTGCTCGTATTTCGCTATGATTCAGGAGATTCCCGAAACAGCGCATTTGCAGTATAGGCCAAAACCTAAAAAGTCTGGTTTGGAGGTGGAGGCAAATTTGAACTTTCAAGATTAATATTTCTGCTCTCAATGCATCAATATCAACAAACAAGGTATTTATCTTCAAGTTAACTATCGAGGAGTACTTCAAAAATTATTAGGGATTTATTCGACCTAAATTCTTGTCGCTAGCCCGGATCAAATCTGTTGCGTTTTTTTTGGGAAACCCGGTATATGAATGGTTTACTTTGCCAAAATATTGCCGGTGTGCTTCAAATCAGGCGACTCTCAAACCATCCACATTTTGCTAATTTCAATTTGCGACAAAGACGTAGAATCAGCAATTTCTGGAGAATATTTGGTTCCGGGACCTAATTCTACGAAAAACAAGTTTAAAAATGCAATATATTCTTAAGAATTTTCTTTATGTTTGAATCTTGTATGCTTTTTTCACAAAGTATAAAGTGTAATCTGATAATCTCTTGGATTCAATTTATCACACACTTTCTATTTTTTATATTTTGTAGCACTGAATCGACCAGATGCAAGAGATACAGATATAGAGGCCATTACGAGCACGCTTGTAGATTGTCTGTTTTCATTTTTAGTTACACTTGGTAAGTCCATAGCATAGTCAATAGAAAAAGCAAATAGTTAACAAGACATATAATTTTTCTATTGACTATGGTAAGTCCAATTAATGATAACAGATTAATGGCAAACAGCTTTTAATCATAGAAAAATATCAACTGTCTGAATCAACGTATATTGAAAGTATTCTGAGTAAGCTGAGAGTCCTAAGACCTTCATGTTTAATGAAATATTATGTTACAAGTATATCATTTCACATTGCAAACTTCAATTTTATACTGTTCAGTCGAGAGTCTTCTGTCACAAGCGATGTATCATTTGTTCAAAGATCTCTCGCGAAATATATCACGTGATGACAAGGCTACTAATTTTACTGGTTCTTGGTGTGTTTGGTCATAGCTCGCTTTCTCGAGGAATATTTCGCATTTCGCAGAAAAAATTTCTTCAAGCAGAATTTCAGCTAAAAGTTACATGACGAGCAAAAGTGTAATGGGCTTTACAAAATAGATCAAAGAAATCACATGTTCCTGCTTTCTCATTGTTCGAAGATAGGCGAGCATCTTTGATTTCAACAACGCTAACATAGCAGAGGCTTCAACGCTTTCATATCCGTCACTTAACTTTAAGGTGACGGTAAACGTTTGTAGCACAATATTGGGTTTTCTCTCCCCAAAAGCCAAACTATTAGCGGAATCTAGTTAAACTATACATCATTCGATGCGTAAGAATGTAGGGATTCTAACCATATCAAAATAATTGGCGAAGATTGTAAAATGATATTTTCCAGGCAACTTTATTGCTTAAAATAGCATACCTCCTTCAAAAGCTATTTTGTAACCTTGCGTTTAACATAACAAAATCTAACTTATATCAACAGGAAGTACAGACTCTAAGCAACCAAAGTGTGTCTCAGATTCTTTAAAGTCCTCTTTCCCTTGATAATACACGCTGTAGGACATACCAAGATTCTGAGACACACTTTGCTTGCCTGCGGCCTGCTCTGGTAGTGTGCAAAATGTGGAGCCATTCGATTGGTTCCTAGGGTACAAAATAACTTTTTCGTACCTGTACCTAGGGGATTTGTAAGTCCTGAAAAAAGGGAATTTTACTGATGGCACTTCAAATGTAAACATCAAGGTCACATAAGGCACACTGTAATCCGGGTCAAGCAATTACCGCTTAAAAAGCAATCAATCAATTTAAACAAAGGAATCGATACATAAAATGTGGTTTCATGTTTGTTTTGTGACACACGACCGACTTAATAGGTCAAAAAGCTAGGATTATAATTTAAACCACACAGAAAAATTTTGCGTGAGAAGTTGTAGCATCCTTCCTTCGATCAAGAATTCTACTTTTTCAACATCACTGTTACTTCCAAAGATGGTATCTTTGTGTTTCTTAAAAGTTGAGTTTCTGAGATTTGAAAAAATCCGAAAATTGGCTTTTTCGGCCTACAAACGTTTACCGTAACCTTAAGAATTTAATGTTTTTTTCGATGGAAGAACAAATTTAATTCTGTTCTTGCTGCTATCCAGGGAACACCCTCTTTAATCAAGAACTCGTTTAGGCCTTCTACCTTGCTGGAAATATCAAACACTGTGTTTAATGGATAAAACAGCTGTTATTGCTTGAATTGTTTCAATCTGTTTTGTTCTCGTCTTTTTTTAGAGACCAATTTTTACATGGAACTATCAAGGATTGTGGTTTATGGATAAGAAAACTGTTATTGCTTAAAAGGGTTTTTAATCTGTTTTGTTCTTGTCTGTTTTTGAAGACCAGTGTTCAAATGTCTTATGCTTGTAGGTGCTGTACCTGTGATAAGATGTCCAAAGGGTAATGCAGCTGAAATGGTTGCCGAGGTTAGTACTTAAAGTCTTCCAAACGAGGCGAATTCTGTTTCATGCTCCATAAAAGTTGATTTTATATGGTGCGCCCTTTAACTTAGGTTGTCTTGCAATTGTTTAGAGTGGAAATGCCATCTTCTATTGCTTTCATTTTCCAAGTGTATCGTTACTGTGGAAGATTGCAGGAGAACTGCAAGTAGATTGAGGAGAACTCCAAGTTGATTATCTGTGCTTGCAAAAGGATGGGAAAATGAGTTTTTATGTTTGTCAAGTTAACACAGCAGAATTTTCGCTTTTTGCTACCTCTTTGGCGTTTTGCTTGATTTTCATATTGCATTAACAGTTTTCTTCTACTTTCTACCTGGTGTCGCAAAAAGTACCCCCTTTTGATTGGAAAAAGGAACGAAACAATAAAATCTCAAGACTTTTCGACTGCGCAACTAAATTTGGTAATCTTTAACTTAAATGCATGTACCTTGCATGTATAAATTGTCCACCAAACACCGGAGATATGAGCTCCCAAAGTCACAATTTAGAGTGTACCTGAAACCAGAGGTTTTGAGAAAGAGCCTAACCATGATCTGATATCATGGCCATTTTCCGAAGGAATTTTAAACTTTTATGGAATGTAAGGAACAAGTTTTTCCTCAAAAGAAAAAGGATTTCAAGAACAATTGAAACATCTCAAAGTAGAATTCTTTTCAAAAATAAAACAGTTGAAAATTCCTTGGAAAATGCCCATGAAATCAAAACATGGCTAAGCCCTTTTTTCAAAACCTCTGGTTCCAGGTGCACTCTAAATTTTCACTTTGCAAGCTCGTATCTTCGGTGTTCAGTGGACCATTTAAAAATGCGAGGTACGTGCATTTAAGTTGAAGATTAACTAATTTAGTTTTGCAGTCGCAAAGTCCTGACATTTTTATCGTTTCGTTCCTTTTTCCAATCAAAAGGGGTACTTTTTTTAGACACCCAGTGTTGTTTTTTATATCCTAACCCCAAATCCTAACCGCAAACTAACTTGTGAACAGTCATCGAAGAATACAAATCTCAACAATTGCGCTAATTAGCAGAACAATTTGCTAAGAAGTCTCGACTGACACCAGTCACATCAGATCGTCAACTAAGATCTAGAACAAAAGAAATATCTTTCATTAGAGTACATTGAGTGTGCACGTATTTAATTTTAGCCAGTAAGACAGCTCATACATATCTTTGTTCTATTTTACCTAATTTTTTTGCAGGGTTTAGACAAAAAGATTCGAGAAAATCTGCGTGACAGAAATAGCTTATTCACAACTGATATCCAGTCGGGCAGTTTTAGGTGAGTAAGAGAAGTAAATTTTTTCGGTAATCGCTACTTCAACATAGTTTCTTTAAGAAATTATTGTCCTGAATAACTTAGGATTGTCCGCTGTTTATATTTCTAAAAGAGGTCGGCAATGAAATCTTTGCAGAATTCTACTTGAAATTTGTTCAAATTGACTTTGATAGCTGCACGTGCTATCGTGTACTATTTTTGTAAAGCAAGAAAAGAAAAAAAATTAGAATAACTCTTTTTAAATCTATTGAAAGTCGCCTTGGTTGTTGAATATACATCTTTCATTTTCTTCCCTTTGTGTTGTTTAGGTACAAAGAAGATTTTTTCTCGCTATTTAGAATATAGCATTGCTAATATGTTTTTTGTAACTGGGTTTTGCCATCATGTTCGATTTTCTGAAATGTCATTTTTTCTCTATCAAATTACCAAGCATGCTCTATATCAAAGATGCCGCCGTGACAAGTTTAACAAATTGAAGAGTTTCTTTCAACAATTCAGCAAACAAAGTTATGAAACATTGTTTGTCCATCCTCCTAAAGAATGTATCTTTGTAAATTCTGTCATTTAATTCAGGCATGAAGGGACTGAATCAAGTGTACCAAAAGATTATTTCCCAATTGTATGGTATATGCTATGAATTGGTTTGACGCAGTTTCGTCCAATCTTATCAATTCGTGACCTGATCCGTTATTTTGAGTGATAAAATACATCGAACTCTTTTCTTCAGATACTCACTTTTCTACTTTATGCCTTGATCAATTGTTTTGATATCTTATACCGTATACATATTTCATTTCACAGTTTTCATCGTCCGGTATTGATAATCTTAGACCGAAATGCAGATCTCTGCACGCCACTACATCACACGTGGACATATCAGGCTCTATGCCATGATGTTTTTGTAAGTATGACGCTTTAATCTTAATATGCCTCAAGATTTTCAATCATCATTATGTATGCCTTAAGATTCTTAATTCCATTTAGATATTGAATGTCTTTTCGTACACAGTTTTCACATACTCCGTGGAATATTGTTTTTATGCATTCTTTGTGAAAGATATTATTGAAAAAGGTCAAAGATACTTTTTGATTGCAAGAGACATGTGGATTAATGTTTTGATGGTGTCACCAAGCTGACAAAATTATGGTCGGCAAGCAAAATTGCTAATCTTTGTCAGACATTGAATGGTTCTATGGGAGGGCTTAAGCAAAGCACATTATGCAAAACATAAACATTTTCATTGTCGTATTGATAGGATAAACTTCTTCAATAAACTTAAAAGTGTTTGCCTAAATATTATGCCATGTTTTGTATTTAAACCCCAAAGGCTCTAGCGAATGCTATATTAGTGCTTCTAAATTTTGCACAATCTTTTCTTGCAGCTAGCTCTCAAAATCATTACTATTCTGATACTGACCTGTAACTCATACACATATCTCTATTGTAGGATTTAAAACTGAACCGTGTTTCTGTAAAAGAGCCTTCCCCTAAACAAGATTCGTTAGCACCGCCCGCACCAACACAGAAGAAGGACAAAAAATATGATTTGGCTGCAACGGACAAATTTTGGTCACAGCACAAAGTTAGGTATGTATCAGCTGTGTTCGTGTGAGTGCACATTATATACCACCTTCTGCAATTTTTTGTCTCTCAGACGTTTTTGTTTAGTTTGGTTTGGTACGTTTAATATGCATGTCATCGCCATAATATCTTTTAGTTACTTGAATGTAAAGTAGCAGCAATGAAGCGTGAAACCGACATCTGATTGTCCCTCTTCGAATCATCTGTCCCTCTTCGAATCATCTGCTGTGTAGAGAGAAGCTATATTTTAAACGGAAAGATCAATTTTCTTGGTCTGCCTTAGATTGTAACGTATAGGCATGCAATTAGTGCATGCGAGCAAGAATCTATACGCTATATAATAGGGTGAACTGTTAGTATGAATTATGAGATAACTTTTTAGCATACATCATGATGCCTACCTTACAAACAAAATTTGATGGGTCCTTGATTTTCTCGCTCATTAGGAGTTTTATAGGTCATTGGCAGTTTCTAGTATTAAAAATTTCAACTGCAAACCGTTCAAGGTATATATACTATAACGTTATTTGTTTCTGTTTCACATTTGATGTAAGGCATATATAGTGTGAATGACTATTCATCCACACAAAATTGGAATATTCAAGTCAATAATAATGCGAACCATCACCCTGATCTGGTAGCATTGGCGCGGTAGGGAGCGATGAGGACCCTCAGCAGGGAGTAGTTGCAGCAGCAGTTGTTGTCGTTGTTGTTCTCTGGGCCAGGGTTTCTGTTGTTCAGCATTATGCGCCTATGCTGGCCTGACATCCAATGTGAAACTGGTACTAATATTTTTGAGTATCGTTTATGTGTAGCTTTTTGGAGTTGTATGTTTAGTTGTAACTTAGTTGTTTATTCTGTGTGTAATGGCCACGGGGTAGTCATGGTCTTTTGCTCCCCGTGGTATCGTCCTTGTAATGTTGTAAAGCAGTTCATATGTAGTGTCTTAAGTAATTCGTTTTGTTTTTAGTTTTAATTGAATAAAAAGATGATTTGTTTTTAGTTTGAATGGTGTGGAACATTATTTTTGAAATTAAGACACATTAATTGGTAGAGTACGGGCATATTTCAATTCCTGGTCAAGAATTGCGTTCTAGTTTCTTATTGCTGTTCATTTTATTTGTGTAGCCCATTTCCAACAGTTGCTGAATCGATTCAGAAGGAATTAGACGACTATCGTTCATCGGAGGAAGAAGTCAAAAAGTTGAAAAATATCATGGTAAGCTTCATAGATTTGTTTACAGTACAAATTCAACAATAAGAACAAGTCATCAAAGATATGCCAAGGATTTTCATCACTCAGTAATACCTCGAGCTCAATAGCATAGGCTGCAAATCTTTGGACAACTTTGAGATCCATCGTGCAATATACGATTGCCTTTTTCTTTCCCATGAATTCCTTGAAGCGAACTTTGGATGTGCCATAATGCCAGAAAGAGCATTTTTGATATCATTGTCGTTTTACTAACTTTACCATAGNTTAAGTAATTCGTTTTGTTTTTAGTTTTAATTGAATAAAAAGATGATTTGTTTTTAGTTTGAATGTTGTGGAACATTATTTTTGAAATTAAGACACATTAATTGGTAGAGTACGGGCATATTTCAATTCCTGGTCAAGAATTGCGTTCTAGTTTCTTATTGCTGTTCATTTTATTTGTGTAGCCCATTTCCAACAGTTGCTGAATCGATTCAGAAGGAATTAGACGACTATCGTTCATCGGAGGAAGAAGTCAAAAAGTTGAAAAATATCATGGTAAGCTTCATAGATTTGTTTACAGTACAAATTCAACAATAAGAACAAGTCATCAAAGATATGCCAAGGATTTTCATCACTCAGTAATACCTCGAGCTCAATAGCATAGGCTGCAAATCTTTGGACAACTTTGAGATCCATCGTGCAATATACGATTGCCTTTTTCTTTCCCATGAATTCCTTGAAGCGAACTTTGGATGTGCCATAATGCCAGAAAGAGCATTTTTGATATCATTGTCGTTTTACTAACTTTACCATAGGGTGTAACTCAGGAAGAAGAGGAATTAATGGAAAATTATTGGACGGATAATACAGCAAAACTTACTTCAGCTGTGAGGTATTTCATATTGATTTTATTCCATTTATTATCTGTTGCTTAAGATTACGGTAAACGTTTGTAGCACAAGATTGGGTTTTCTCTCCCCAAAATCCAAACTATTAGCGGGGTCTAGTTAAACTACATCATTCGATGCATAAGAATGTAGGGATTCTAACCATATCAGAATAACTGGCAAAGATTGTAAAATGAATTTTTCCAGGCAACTTTATTGCTTAAGAGAGCATACCTCCTTCAATTTGTACCCTTGCGTTTAACATAACAAAATCTAACTTATATCAACAGGAAGCGCACATCCTAAGCTACCAAAAGCTGTCTCAGATTCTTCAAATTCTTCCTCCCCTCAAAAATATAAGCTGTCATAAATTTGTAAATAACTTCTCTGCCCTCGCACAGTCGTATTTGGCTATAAAAGACGGACCAGAGGACATACAAAAATTCTGAGACACATTTTGGTTGCCCCACACCTGCTCTGGTAGTGTGCAAGATTTGCAGCCACTCGATAGGTTTCTTGGGTACAAAATAGCTTTTTCGTACCTGTACCTAGTAGATTTGTGAGTCCTGAAAAAACGGGATTTTACTGATCGCACTTGCAATGTAAATATAAAGGTCAAATAATCCATAATGTGATCCGGGTCAAGCAATTACCGCTTATAAAGCAATTTGTGAATTTAAACAAAGGAATCGATACATATAATGTGGTTTCATGTTTGTTTTCTAACACACGACCAACTTAATAGGTCAAAAAGCTAGGAGAAGGATTTAAACCACACAGAAAAACTTTGCGTGAGAAGTTACAGTATCCTTCTTTCGATTAAGAATTCTACTTTTTCAACAGTTCTGTTACTTCCAAAGATGGTATCTTTGTGTTTCTTAAAAGTTGGGCTTCTGAGATTTGAAGAAATCCGAAAATTGGCTTTTTCGGCCTACAAACGTTTACCGTAACCTTAACATTTATATCGATGAAATGAGAAGTTATTTCTCACTCGCTTCATATACTTGAAGTTGTCGTGAAAAGACAATGCTGATTCGACTGAAAGTATACCGAGTGAGTCGCAGAAGAATGAGTCACTGCTAACAAATTGCAGTGCAGGTTTTCGTCTTTTTAGGAATTTGTTGCAGTTTTTGAATCACTAATTTTATGTCAATAGGTCTGCCCCAAAAGATGATTGTGCATTTAAATGTGATTCGTGTGTCCAGTATTAGATCACAGAAGAGTGCATTTTTTATATCTCAATTTGCTTCTTCCAAAGGAGAAAGGTGCTGTTAAAGCGTATAAGTTAGCGAGTCAAATAGAGCAACTCAGTTCTTGATTTGGTAGCTATATTAACTGCTCGTTGTCCCTTGGAGTTTATATATGCGACTCAGTTAAGATCCCAACGCTGATCCCAAGAAAAGAAGTCGAATTATACAAATGGTTGAGATTTAAAATAAGGCCATTTGTCACACATCTGATTGGTTGACAAGGGGAATACAAAGAAAGAATGTGGGAGAACTGAGTGGCATCAGTTCTTAATCACTTTGTGCGACAGTAGAAAGTGATAACAATCAGCCCTCTTTTGTGCCAAATACACAGATTCACAAAGACATCCGTCGTATTGAGCTCTGACTTTGTTGCAACCAATCAAATGCGTGACAGACTGCCTTTAAAATAATTCTTTTTTGTTTGTTCTTCATTCAGTGACAAATACCGCCGATTAGCTTCGTATATTCTTTACTGCATTTGCTGGTTTGCATGTTTGCTACAATTTCTTTCAAACTTTTGTATTTCATTTTCTCAGACTAAATTATGTGTTTTTGTTTATTAAAGTTCATTGCCAGAACTGCTTGAAAAGAAAAGATTAATTGACATGCATACGAATATTGCGACTGCTATGTTGGAACATATCAAGGTATGTCTATTTTCAATGGTTTTTGGCAGCGCTTCAAAAACAGCCAACGTTGAGTTGGTATTGGGTTTTGAAAGAATCTAAAACACAGAAAGAAAGTGTTACTTTTTACCTCAACCTCTTCAAATAAAATTACGAAAGCCGGTTTTGGTTGCGCTGATCTTCCTCGTCTCTGACTGGCATTGAAAATGTAATGTAGATCCAAACGTAGTCTTTTCCGACTGGCTCGTTTCAAAACACATATAGGTATCAAATATGGCTGCATTTTCTAATCTTTTATGCTGCTAGCTAGCTCTTGGGAGATCTGTTCTATTAAATTGATTTTGCCAGCCTTCAAATAAGGTGGTAGATACATATCTGAATGGATAGAATGAATTATGCTATAGAATGTCAAGAAGTGGTACATGCAGAAGTTGAATGATTGAATTTTGCCAAAGCCAACCCTGTTCAATCATTTTGTACACAGAATAAAATCCCCCCATTAATTATACTTATCCGTTGAGCACCATTGATAGGAAGCTTGATTTAGGATATTCATAATTATGCTGTGAATTCAAGTCATTGGTCATATGAAACTAAATCATTCTTTTTGGGTTATTTATTTATTTATTTATTCATTTATTTGTTTGTTTGTTTATATATTTATTTATTTGTTTGTTTGTTTGTTTGTTTATTTATTTATTTAGCGGGGACTTTCTTAATCAAGATATTCTCTTGTACTAGATACTGAAAACTATTCTGAATGCTGATTGATTAGGAAGTTGCTTTATTTGATAATTTCGTTTCCACTTGGCAATCTTACCTCAAGATAAGAACATTTAATTAATGACAATTTTAACACCTAGATAAGTTAAAACTTCTCTATGAGCAGTTGAGCCATGATTTAAAGAACCACTTCGTGAAAAGCTCTTGTTATAAGGAGATCATCCAATTCATCACCACTTCTAAAAATTTTAACGATGAGTAATAGGAGACTGGTGTATTTGCCTAAACGTTGTGTTGTTGAGCCTGCTAAAATCACAACACCAGTCTCCTACTCATGATCAGCACTACAGTTTGCTTCAAATAAAGTCAGTCCAAAAAGCTTACAATTTATTGGTCCTGTCTTGTATGTTGTCTTCGGCCTAATGTCGCACGCCATCTTACCTTGTCTCTGACTCTGTCCCTGGGCATGAGTTATTGGGAAATCCCCACTGATCTGTGGAAATTCCAGATTGTAGCTTCCATCAAGTTTCGGGACATTATGTGAAAGCATCTATTAAGACTGCAGATAGTGTTGTACACATCCATTTTATTTTCCTCCTAGGCAAGAAAACTGGATATCTATTTTGAAACAGAAGAGAAGATAATGAGCAAATCTTCCATGGTATTATTTCGTTTACTTTTATAAAGACGTGATTGGAAATATATTACAATCTAACTCTTTTGTTGTTCTTTGATTTGCTGTTAAGCTCATTTCAGTGATACAAATCAATTCGTACTTTTGATCTACCCTTTTAAACATATTTTAAGCGAAGGTAGATGTAATAGACAGCTTTGTCTTTTCCTTGCTTTTCATATCCTCAGGATTGTTACTATTTGTTATACACTGTTCGGAAAGTTTTTCTTTGACATTTAATAGCCGTCATGGACTCCTCTAGAGATGCCTTATGCACTTGGTTTTATGAATGTTTTTCCTTGAAATGGAAAGTAGATATTTTATTCTTGTGAGTCGTATTCCAGACCCCATCCCCTTTACCGCCTCTTTCTTTCGTTTGTTGTACAACTTGCGCTTTCAACCCTCGTTTTCAGGATAAGTCGGTGCTAGAGATCATCCAAGATCCGGAAGGTAACCAAGAACGGCTTTTTAATTGCCTAATTCAGAGACAACATTATGACTGACTTCCTGAACTCTTAAACTACAACTACAAGAAAGAAAATGTTTTCATAATTTCATCGAATACAGTAAGCTGTCTTTGAGAGGAGGCCTCTACTGTATAATGTGAACACCTCTATAAAGCAGGCACACATTTTTGGACCTTTCGACGGTTCTCAGAGAAGTGTGTCCTTGCCAGGCGGGCACCTCGTTGAAACGGACATGACTACTTAGTATGAAGTTTTCTGCTTTATAGAGTTGACTGTACTTACTTTGAAGCCATTTACGATGCAGAAACTCTGTAATTTGAAGCGCTGTGTATGGGGAATTGAGAAAAGATAAAACAGACTGATTTTTTGTGAGATATTACATTTGTAGAGCTTCCTGGCTGTTTTTCTCCAAATTAAATGTCATTTATTGTCGACTTTTCAACTTTATTTTTCAATGTGATATGACCGAGCTATTTGCGAAAGATAAAGACTGACCTTAAATGATTGCTTGCAAAAGTAACTTTGATGATTATTTTTCTTACAGCTGGAACACCTGAAGATAAGCTGAGGCTATTCATCATTTACTACATTTCATGTCCTAGCATGGCAAACGTATGTAGACTTCCCTTTTTATTAGAGAAAATTAAATTGCAGATAGCATCACCTATAACATGCCTTCCAGTAGAAAATATGTTATTGTAACATGTTCGAGATCATATCATAATGATTTGCAGCTTCCATCAAACTGAGCTTTAAAGTGATGTGTCTCTGTGTCATGGATCTTCTCACAATATCAAGGGTTTTAACAACCTTTGTCGCAAGCTGAACTGAAACGTTTTTGACAATAGCAACACCTTCTAGTAAATTGACAATTTCACAGGTTCTGTGTATGCTTCTAAATGTTTCATTTCTCGAACGATTGCCGAGATGCAGACCGATTTTGAGGAGTGGTCGAGTACTGGAAAAGTGAGAGATTCCAAGGCTGATTTTGCGCAAGGTCAACCTCATTAAGTCTTTGATATTCATTGAAAGCACTAGCTTGAAAATTGCGTTCATTTTGGTAGCAAAGATATGATAAATTTAACCATAAATAAGGACACATGCTACTATCTCCCTCTTGCTCCCAGAAACATTTGATGCCATACAGTAAAAATCCATCAACAAGAAACTGACTTACAAGAAATTACAGTCTGATTTTGAAAATTACTTAATGACATTGATCACATTCATTTCTGATGAAGCAGATACTGCGTGTGACCTTTTTGTGACACTTTTGGCAAGCCATGCTAATGAGAATTAGCCACAATATTAAAAAACTGAACAGTCTTATTTTGAAACATAGTTTCTTATTGATGGATTTTAATGTTCCTCAAGACGCTGATAGAGTGATATAATACTTTATATTTTATTACAAAAATATGAAATTCATCCTTGCAAGCAAGCTTTTCGACATTGGAACACCAATTTCCTTTTAACACGCCCAAGATATTCTGTGCTAACATAGTTATTTACCACGCGTCAGCAATGAGTTGTTAACTAAATTTCTTTTCAAAAACTACATGTTACAAAAAGCAACGTTAATTGACAACAATATCTCATTTGATAGAATTTAGCGACTTTACAACAGCACTCACGACTGGCGGTTGAATTGCTTTACAAATGAGGCAAACCTTGTACTAGTAGATAACTCAATTTTCGTGGTGTTGTAACAATATTTCGACTTAAGATATCTTGATATCTACAGGAAGAATTTGAGGAATACGTTGCTGCACTATCATTAGCAGGATGTGACGCAGAAAGAATAGCAGCAGTCAATTATATCAAGCGATGGAAGTATGTGTTACTATTCTATTACATTACTACAACTACACTGCATAATTCGAATGCGCTAAAGATAGCAGCGACGAGCAATTTCTACCTTGGATCCCTGTAGAATCGTCAAAGATTCGTAACTGGAAAGCAGTGGATCTTGGTAAAAATTTCCTCGCCGTCATCTTTGATAGTTTATCCACATTATCAATTTCGTATACTATTGTCGATAAAATGTAAAACGAGTTATCGTGGAGCTCTTGCAACTAATGGACTTAAAAGCCCTCTGCTATTTTATAACTATTCCTACAAAGTTTGCATCGAATATTTTCGTTTGAGAATGATCCTACCGGGCGTTCCTAAGAATTGTTAAACCTTTTCTCAAGGGTGCAGAGGTGGATTAAACCTCAGTTTCAACTAACTACGGGGTATTCCAAAAAACTGTAGACGCATTTAAATAATCACCAAAAGTCTACCACTATTATTAGAATGTCTCTCTGCCCCGTTCTTCTTTATAATCAAATTTATTTTCAAAAATGATTCATTGTTTTATTTGTTAACATTTATACTTTTTTTGGGTTTTGTGACACCCGGTATAGATTCTCTGACAATGGGAAGCTAACTTGTTTAAGAAATTTTCTTTGACGAAATGTATCATTCAGATTTCTTATTAGATTTTGTTGTAATACAAATGAAAACATGTACGGCTTTAAGACGAGGAGCTGAATGATGCACTAATAGGTTTTGCACTGTTCGTTCACCTTGCACGGCTCCAGGATAGCATGCGATTCGTTTCTTCGGCATCCTTCTTCTCGTTGTGTAAGTTTTCACTCATATTTCCTTGTAAGATTTAAAAAGCCTTGATTTCTCCAAGTGAAACCTTCCAACTTGAATCAACGCTTATCGGTTATAAAGAAAATCCACTAATTAAGGTATATTTTAAGGTGGTTCTTGGAGTGTTTTTGCCTGTAAAGGTTTATTTGCATGGCTTTCTTTTCATAGAACCTTTGCTAAAGTTGCATCTGGACCAATTCAAACAGGCAGCGGACAAAGCACATACAGGTATTTTGCTCATGCTTATTATTGATACAGTCTCTACATTTGCAAAATACCCTATTGTCATCCCGTGAGATCTTTCGACTGAATGGTTTTCTTTCATACAAACTGCATTTGAACTTTATGATGTAAATTGTGCATATATTTTATAGTCCCCCTGTACTTCATATCAGCAACTGGGATGAAGTCTGTCAAGTGTACTCTAAATCTAAATGTGAAGTCTAATTTTATGTGACAGCTAAAGCCAAGTCTCATAATAGTCGTATATTTGGTCCAATGGAATAAAGAATTGGATTTATACGTCTCGCATTTCATTCATACTGTGTCATTTTTTGACCAGCTATTTAATTTGACGCGGCTATGATGTAACATATGAATCCAGCTCAAGTCTACTCGAGATCAGTTAACTTTAAATCAAATTCAAGTCTCAAAGCAACGTTATATTCCTTTCAGTGCCATGTTTTCTCGAATAATGAGTACCGGTTCACAATTTGTTATGGAAGGAGTGAAAAGTCTGGTAGTTGGCACTAAGGTTGGTAATTTGATCACTTAAAGAATACATTTTACTTTGCTTATTCTATCAAAGTAATTTCCACTTGTTGCACTTGTTGCACTTTATCTCTCCATATTTAGACGCAATTAAGTGATGCTAGATACGATTCTGTACTGAATTAAGGCTATTTTGGCAGAATCGTTGCGGGTTTTTAAAGGTGCTTCTTGGAGTGTTTTTGCCTGTAAAGTTTTACTTGTTTTTAAATTACCGTTGGTGACACAGAAGATCGGGTTATTGAGAGTCCCTACCTTAAAATAGAGTACATGTCTACAGTAATGCCGTTGAGATGTTTATCAGCCAATGGGCTATTATATATCTAATGTATTTTGCACTTTAGAATTAGTAGCTACATTTTGCAGAAGTTTCAGCTGATAAAGTTGTGAAGATGACAAGCAGAACTATATTTCTTATATAAATGCAGTTAACAATTTCCCATGACATCATCCTATTGTTTATAGCTATTTAGAGCTAAAAGTTTGTTATTTTCCGAATAGAATCTTCCTGTGACGCGAATAGTTGACACAATAATGGAGCAAAAATCAAGTCAGGTGAGTAACAGGAATCCCTTGGTAAAGTTGGAGTGGAAGGTCCAGTATTGTTGAAACTTCACCCTTTAGATTTTCCATTTCATCATTATATTCCATCATTCCACTCCAAAATCCCATTCCATCATTCCACTTCATTCCATCAACCCATATTCCATGTTTTAGAATATCCCTAAAAACCATGCAAAGACGCACTTCATAGCCTGTTGGCAACTGCTTGGTGATTTCATTCCTTTGCCCCCAATTGAAAGAATGAGGTTTTTCGTAGACTTCCGGTGGAAAATTCATAGTTCAGAGTCCTTTGTATATAAATTCAATTATTGTTCACTAATAATGTTTTGCAGTTCTTCCTCAAAATGACTGCAAAAATTTGATTAATATCGCAAAAACCCGCATTAAAGAACCAGTCATTTAAGAAGATGGCTTTAAATTTGCAATACATTTTGCTGAGGACTGATTTTTGACATGCATTTTGAAAATGAAGTTTTTGGAGATCTTAAATTCATTGACGATCAATTGTACCTAATAAATTGTTAGAAATTTTAGCCAGAATAAGAGCCAAGGCAGGCTGCCTTAAAACTTTGTTTCTTATCTGCGGTGTTTTACTGTATCCCAAGAAGATTCTTTCATTTTTGCAATTTTGATAACATAACAGTAGATGTCTCCTTGACGCGTTCAGTTACGATTTTAAGAAATGGTCTTGTCTTAACCACATCTGTCTAAAGTTTGCTGGAGCATGATTATTTTCTTTTGATATTAGGATACAGACGATTACCGATACTTTGATCCAAAAATGTTAAGAGCTACAGATAGTTCAAACATGCCACGGAACAAGACGCCATTCAACGAGGTAAGCATTGCTAACACAATTTCCTTTCGACTTTGGATCAACATTTCTCCTTTTTCAGACATTTAGCAATATCTGTGAAACGACACGACTGATTTCACAAAAAGATGTTTGTATCCAGTGTTTCTTTCTTATTACTACAAGATAATTTAGCTCATGATATCTGATTAGAAATTTTCGTTCTAAATATTAATGTCCAAATGAGTTTTGTGGAAATTTTTTTCATTTTTAAACCATAGTACGTGGAACATTGTTTTATAATAATTGTACTAATTTGAAGTTGTAATTTTTGGTAGCTAAAAGAAAGAATCAAATTTTGAGGTACAGCACGCAACTTAATGTACTGGGAAAGTTTTGATTCAACGAAAATATTTTGAGTTTTTTTTTTCGAAAAGTAACGTTTGAGGTATAAGTTGTCAGGGCAGAAATTTCACAACTCTGTCACCTTCGTATCTGATTTAACCACAGGAGGCCCAATCGCCTATCATGGAGGCCTAGCTTCACTGCGGCAATTTACGCTGCTGCTATTTCTTAACTGCAACATTAAGACAGCAGTACTTGTTCTTTGAATTGAAGAAAAGTTAAATTCATACCGTAAATGGTTGATTGTTTATCTCTCGTGTCGTTTCTTGCACCAAACTTATTGAATCATCCTGCCGCTATGACAACATGCTACTGCTCTGTTGCTGTTGTTGTACTGCAATAACGCAACATTATTGATTGTGTATGTTATACAGTGTATATATTAAGTAACAAGGAGTGAAGCTTTTTTAACTGCCTAGATCCAACAACAGTTTTGTCCTCGCTCAATCTCGGTCAATTTTGCATTAAACGCCCAGTTCTTTGCATCAAAATGTTCCCCAACTCTTAAACTTCGTACAGAAGACATTTGATGGTTTGGGGGGCAATTTCGAGCGTCGGTACACTTTGATGTGGGCGCGATGGTGGGACGAGCTTCGGCAGATTTCAAACCGTCGAGTAGATGAGAATTATTTCGCGCCCGCTTTAAATGATTTCATGTAGGAAAGCAGAAACAAATGTCTTCTGTGCGAAGTTTACGAGTTGGGGAACATTTTGATGCAAAGAACTGGGCGTTTAATGCAAAATTGACCGAGATTGAGCGAGGACAAAACTGTTGTTGGATCTAGGCAGTTAAAAAAGCTTCACTCCTTGTTACTTAATATATACACTGTATAACATACACAATCAATAATGTTGCGTTATTGCAGTACAACAACAGCAACAGAGCAGTAGCATGTTGTCATAGCGGTAGGATGATTCAATAAGTTTGGTGCAAGAAACGACACGAGAGATAAACAATCAACCATTTACGGTATGAATTTAATTTTTCTTCAATTCAAAGAACAAGTACTGCTGTCTTAATGTTGCACTTAAGAAATAGCAGCAGCATAAATTGCCGCAGTGAAGCTAGGCCTCCATGATAGGCGATTGGGCCTCCTGTGATTTAACCCGTGAGATTTATTCCAGGCTACTGTTTTCAATAATATAAGTATCTGATTTTGATAATCGTCTAACGGTACTTTCAATGAACAAAATGTGGGGATATCATGTTATTTTATATGCGGGTATAATTTTATTAGGTTTATTGTGCAGTGGTGCAAACGAGGGCACTTTTTCTGAGACACCCAGTGTACTCTTCATGATAACTTAAGTTTGCCAAAATTTTTACTCACCCACTTATTAGGGAACGAAATATCATGAGATAAACAGAAAATACCTGATATTGAATTACAGTTTCCTAGTCGTGAAAATTGTTCCAGATGTTTGCTTGCCACAATAATCGGATTTTGATTTTCAAATAGATGACGCATTTTTTACTCATCCAATATACCAAAACTTAATACAGAATACTCAGATTTCGGTAGGCGAGAATAGGGTCATTAGTACAAAACAGAACATTAATTGAAATTCAAACCAACTTTCTAATTTACAAATGTTACGATAATTTCAAAATATTATATCTTTAAAATATTAAACTCGGCGTGATTACATCGGCTGCTTCGCTAATTAAGATAATATTTTTTTAAAGGCCATCGTATTTATGGTTGGTGGGGGAAATTACATCGAATATACAAATCTTCTCAATTATGAAAAGGTAAGATTTTTGCAACATTGAGAATTTTAAGGAGCTTTTGCAATTGAAATTTAGTGGAGGAGGATGGAGGCTTGACAAAAGTTGAACATGAGTTGATTGGTGCAAGAGAGGGCGAGTTTAACTTAACTTTGACGCCATAAGAGGTTCAAAGATCTATGTTTGAGTTGTACCTTTAATTTATCCATTTTGCATATATTTTTCTTAAAAGAATGCAAGCTTACCTAGTTATAGGAGATTTTGATCCGAAGGGCAACTCACATTTTAGCAAANCGTATTTATGGTTGGTGGGGGAAATTACATCGAATATACAAATCTTCTCAATTATGAAAAGGTAAGATTTTTGCAACATTGAGAATTTTAAGGAGCTTTTGCAATTGAAATTTAGTGGAGGAGGATGGAGGCTTGACAAAAGTTGAACATGAGTTGATTGGTGCAAGAGAGGGCGAGTTTAACTTAACTTTGACGCCATAAGAGGTTCAAAGATCTATGTTTGAGTTGTACCTTTAATTTATCCATTTTGCATATATTTTTCTTAAAAGAATGCAAGCTTACCTAGTTATAGGAGATTTTGATCCGAAAGTGCCTCTTTTGTCTGTTTTGTTTTTCTCGAAACACCAGAGTTGCTTTTGTCATGCAAGAGTTGTCATCCGCTTGGTGGGATCAGTAAAAAGTTACACTATGACTTTGGGAAGAGGATGTTAAAATAGGCCGGAAAGTTATTGAGGTAAATGGTGAATTGTCCCTGATGTGTAGCCTTTCTACTTCAAAATAATTCAGAATGTCAACTTCATATCCATTCCTAAATTCCTCTACTGACATTAATTATGTATTGATTCGTTTCAAAAGCTAAATTTCTGTCTTCAAGCATTAAGCAAACATGGCATAATGGAAACGTATATTATAAAATATATATTTGTTGTTTTTATAAATAGAAACCGTATGTACATTGCTTTGAGACATTCGTTTGATTTCTTTCGCAGAGACAAACATCTACTCCAAAGAAAATTATTTATGGTTGCAGTGAACTTTTGAACGCAATGCAATTTTTAACACAGGTACCTATTGAGCATTTCTTTCTATGTCTCTTTGCTAATACTTACCAAAATATATTCAAAGTGGCCCATTTTTCAAAGTTGTTTACATTCTTAAAAGTCAGATGAGAGGTCGAAGCTCAGGAACGGGCAAAATGGAAGGACGATTGGGGTATCTAGTTCACCACATGAAAAATCCACGATATCCAGAATACGTTGACGGCAATCTATTTCAAAATAGATCCTTTGAGACTGCATTTAATGCTTCAAAGTTCGTTCCAATGAAATTATACTGCACCTATGCATTTGAATATTCAATTCCTGTCTTTTTATTAAACAAGAACAGTAAAATGTATAACGTTTCCACTGTAAAAGGTATCCAGTTTGACAGCCCATGAAAATTGATGCACCGAAACGAAGCCAGGAGGTAAACTTGGATCAATAACGGAGGAATATTATACTGTACTATTTCTTCTGATTTTGCCGGCCACCTCTAGAGTTACACTTTTTCTTTCTTGATCAAAAGTGTCGGAAGTCCTAGCTGATAGAACAATGGCATTGTTTTGTTTTTGCCTCGGTAGTGCATGGAATGATGCATCTATACTTGTTTTTACGAGCAGTACAAACATGCCATCACAGCTGCAGCTTTTCATAAAAAAGGCAGTCTTTCCATTTGCTTTAAGACCCTTTGGCTATTCTACAAAAGGTCTGGATTGAGCGACATTTGTATACATTTGTACACCAAAATGTTTCGATTGAGTGGCGCTACAGCTTCTGTCATTGTTGTGCACATTCGAAAATTCTTCAGATTTGTAGTAAATTTATGAGAATATCGTTCGATGCAGATTCCTTCGTAGGATAGCTAAAAGGCCCATTGCTTGCATATGCCTGACCATCGATCCCTTTTGTATGACCATTTTGATTAAAACGCTTTGTATTCATTTTCAGCTGGCACACCTGGGAGAAGACCAATCTACAATGCAATGAAAAATCGCAGTGTAGCAGAAACAGCCCTATTGAATTATTAGAATGGCTAGAATCAACTTGGTTTTGCAACGGGAGTGCTGCTAAACACACCAAGAAGAACGAACTCAACTGTTGAGAATGATCACTTCTTCATTTTTCTCAGTACTAGACACAAATTTTTCCCAGGTCAATGACACTCTACTTAATTGTTCACCACTAAATCATCTGTATTAACGTTTTCTTAGACATGTAGGGATCTTTTGAAGCCCAATGGTCTTGTAAAATTATACCTCATTCACACTGAAGCAGTAAAACCAGCTTTGTCAAGCCCAGGTTAAATTTCAACCAATCAAATGCATTTGATTTGTTGGATCAACCAATTACAACGCAGCATTCAATAACCTGGTTTATTTCAAGCTGGTTTAACTTGCCAGTGTGAATGGGGTATTAGTCTCTTTTTCACACACTTTATGTAGCTTTAGGAAAGCTACTAACAAATTTTCTTATTTTATGATCTTGGACTATTTGAAGCAAATGACCTGAGCTAAATGGTGTGGTCTATGAATAGGGAAAAGATAAACCTATACAAGACATTGTTTCTTTGGCTTTATTTTGTTGGTGTACACACTGAATTTATCAAATGAAATAGGCCAATTATACATCCATGAGATCTCATCTTTTGTATCAGGTCCCACTTTAATAAAAAATTATTTCCGTTTGGGTTTTTCTGTTAGTTTCGACATAGCGCTTCAATCACCTTCGTCCGCCAGTTATTTTATAATAGGCATTGCTGAATGTTATTTTATACTAGGTTCATATGGTCAAGAGATACACTGGCTGTGTTTAAAACTTTACCTCGTATTTGCCAAATCATGGTGGGATCATAGTTGGCTGATTTTTATGTGAATCAACAAATCGAAAAGGCCATCTGGAGAAAGAGGATTAACTTAAACTTTAATAAGTTTGCCAGAATTGTTGGCCATTTTCGTTCCTTTCATTGAAAATCCCTGTGGTTGTTTAACAAACAATAGCTTTATCAATGTCTGGTAAATTGTCTGGGTGCTCTTGGTTGCTTCACTTTAGGCTCTGGTTTTGACTAGGTCCTATTTTGAGGATTGAAATGATGATAAATCAGCGAGTTCTTGCCATATTTTCACGGGTTTGCAACAGTTTTACTAGGTTTACTGTACAGTGGTGCAAACGGGGGCACTTTTTCTGAGACACCCGGTGGACTCTTCATGATAACTTAAGTTTGCCAAAATGTTTACTCACCTATTTATAAGGAAAAGAAATATCATGAAATAAACAGAAAATACCTAATATCGAGTTACAGTTTCCTAGTCGTAAAAATGGTTCCAGATGTTTGCTTGCCACAATAATCTAATTTTGATTTTCAAATAAGTGACGCACTTTTTACTCATCCAGTATACCAAAACTTAACACAAAATACTCAGATTTCAGCAGTCGAGAAAAGGGTCATTGGTACAAAACAGAACATTCATTGAAATTCAAACCAACTTTCTAATTTACAAATGTTACGATAATTTCAAAATATTATATCTTTAAAATATTAAACTCAGCGTCATTACAGAGGCAGTATTGCTCATCAAAACACGTAGAATACGTTGATGTAAATAAGATAATAGAACAGAATTGAACTACTGCATTGCTCTTTATTTGTTGTCTTCTCGATTACATTTTGCGTTGTTATACAAGCTTGTTTGATTCTGAACTGAAGCTTGATTTCGCGGAAAATTCCAAACGTAATGACATGCATCTGATTGGCTTCGTTAGTTGCTCAAAAGTAGCCTTGCTCGCCGAGCCTTGCTCAAAAGTAGAAAGAAACCCATTCAAACTTCAAGCAGACTCGATCTTGCGAAAAATGGAAATTGTTTGTGAGAGGAATTGTGCCACCTAATTGAAATCAGGCTTTAGGCTCATAAATTACAGCAAAATTTCCAAATATCACTGTATGGTGCACATTAGCCTAACTTTGCCAAAGTTGTTCATATGTCGTTAACGACGATGTGCTCCTAAAAGAATGAACATTGAATACACAGATGGGGAAATAAGAAGTAAAGTAAACCCTAAAACAAGAAAGCAGTTTAAGGGAACGGAGTTCTTATGCAAGTTTCTTTGCTGATGAAAAGGAAGATACATATCAAGATGGAGTTATGCAACCGAAGCCTACAGCCCTGATCAAATAAGCAATCATAAACCATTGCGAAACAGTGAGATTTGTTTTCCTACCAAACTTGTTGTCCGTTTGGCTCGGCCACAAAAAGCATTGCTTTACATTGTTGGCAAGTAACAAGCTGAAAATGTTTCTGAACTTTTTGAAAAAATTACCCAACAAATTCTTCTTAGCCTTGCTTGTCCAACAATTTTTTGCGACATGGCCTAACGGAAAAACAGTATTTGGCAAGCAAGGTTTTCTCGTTGCCATGGCTTAAAAGATAACCATTGGGGAATTCACCAGTAATTGAAGATCGAACGAAGCTATGCATTCTGACTGAGAAACCCATGGCAATGAACGAGAAGATGACTATTCGTTTTATTCCGGCAGCGCAAATAATAGTCTCTTCCTTATGTACATAATAGGGATAAATAGGCAGGTAAGAAACTCTTTGTCGGAGTCAATGCTATCTTCACCATCGCGGCATCTTCACCATCGCGGCATCTTCATCTGTTTGCTTTCTTTCTTCCTGCACCACTAAGATCTTGCATCTAGCTGATGAAGGCATGCACCAAACACAAGGCTTTTGTAATGAAATTCTCTCAGAACAATTTGAAAATACAAATAATCTCATTTTCATTCATCAGTCTTTGGCATCTCCAATTCCGTCTGCGTTAATCGCAAACATTGCTTCAGCTTCAGGTAAACAAGGCGAATCATAAATTTTGCATATCCTTGTCTCTCCTCTGCCTTTTCGACAGGACAATCTATGTGGGAAGAAATATATGGTATTTAATTAAAGAGAATCACAATTAGCCATCTTAACAACAAACGTTCAGCGTGTCAAAGATTGTCTCGAGGAGATTTCTTATTTGCTGTGAAGTTACGTTTGACAGTTTGACATACAAAACTCGCCTTGAAGGTTCCTGCAACTTATGAGGCAAATGGAAACCTATTATAGAGGTGCCTAGCTGCGGGGGAAATGCAGGTGTAACTTAATGTATTTCAAAGCTTAGTTTCAAATCGAGGAAATTAAGATCTCTGAAAATCACAAAATACACTAGAAAATGTTTCTTTTGAAGAGCATTTGGCACTAATTTCACCACGTCAGTTGAAAATATCAGGCGCGTTATTTGCATACAAAAGAGACAACTGTGGTTATTTTTGTTCAAGGGACTGCTTATTACTTGAAGCAAAAAGTTCAATGAACATGCAAGCAACCGTTTTCAACAAAATTGTTTCAAGACAAAATCAACCATAATTATGGAAAGAAAGACTGAATGGTTATAAATTTTGTGACAACGGTCTTCTGTGCGATGAAGGTTTAAAAACACTATTGTATGGATTCTCGTTAACAGAGAGCGAAGAAAATGTGCCATGCCAGGTCTTTTTCCTTTCTCTGTTGTACATCTTAAGCAATTTAAATATCACAAAACTGATTAAAACAGACTAAGTTTCGCGCTGATCTTCATTGTCGTGTTTTCAGCTGCTTAAAATCTAGAAATAAGTAGGCATAACACTCTGATCGTCGTAACAACAATGTGTGTGGATCACGTGACATATCAGCCAGCGGTGAATAAGGAGAAACTTTGTGCAAAGGATAAGAAGTAAACTTCAGAATTGAGAGCTGGGTCCAGATCTAATTGTTTTAAATTTGATGCAAATTTATCCGTGATCAAACCCTTCCAATCTCTCTATAAATGCATACAAACTTCTACCTAAATGTAAATGTTGGAAAATGCAAACACGGTGAAATAATTATATTTTGAGTAGGCTAACACAGCTGGCTGCTGCGCTAAAAAATGCTGGAGCCTGAACCAGTAACCTTCAGACTAGACGCGAGTATTTCTGGAATTTGAAGGTTACTTATTTCACCCCGGGCCGAAAACAAACAATTTTTCCAACTGATTTTTCCACTAGTATTGTGGTAGTACTGTGGTGTGATCACTAAAATAATAGGTNGGTGGTAGGACAGTGATGTGATCACTAAAATAATAGGTTTTTATTACAGGGGGTGCTCTCTCCTCGATTAGTTTATCTACTGAGAGAGCTCCTCCTTTAAGAAATTCTTTCATGCAAATCTCTAATCTCTTAGTTGTGTACCATCATATATGTATTTTTTGTCTTCTACCTATTTTGCTGTGTACATTTATATTATATGTAACCTGTTGTTGTTTTGTTAGAAAGATTTGTATGTTGGAATTTTAAAATGAACTGAACTGAACTGAAGTATAGCCCATTCACGATATTCTACCTAAACGGAAGATTACTATGAAATGTGTTACCTTGTAGTCGAAGCATGTGCCATAATATTTCCACCAATTGGTTTCTTTGGGTCACTCTGGAACATTGAAGCGCCATCTACTTGCGCGACAACTTGGTTTGTAATCACTACAGCAATACCAAACTGAAAATAGATCAAATAATTTTTAAATTTTCTATATTCAAACGAAGAGCAACAACGAATTCAAATTACGTTACAATAAACAGTAAAAATGTATAGTGGGCTAAGTCTAGTGAAAACATGGTAAACGAAGTGTCGGGTACCATCCTAAACCCTGATTGTACTGTTAACAGCATGAGAGACATTGGCTGCGGCCACACTACTGTATTCTCCCGTAATTATGTGAATTGCTTCACGTTCATTAATTTATTTTTTGTCGCTAGAAAGTGCGGCAATATAACGGTACAACGTCATCCGGTCATACAGTGATATGGTGTATCATGTGACAACTATTCGAAGCTGCGATTGGTTAATTTCCCTAAAAAAACGCTAAAATATAGCTTGGGACATTGTTTTGCCCGTTGTTTTGCAACTGATAGTTTCTTATGAAATCAGCTCCCAGAACCAAAATGCAGTAACATCGTTGAATGCGAAAAGGAAATGCGGTCTCGTATCACAGCGTAATTAAACCGTTGTTTTGAAGGATACAACGAAGGGAAAACGCCGAGTGTGACTGCAGCCATTGGTTTGCTTAGGGTGGGAGGGGAAGGGGCAGGGGATTACGTCCGAAAAATAAGGATTCGAGTCAACTGTCTAGAGAGACAACAGATTAAGGAAGACTGGCAAATTTGATCTGAGATACAGTAAAGGTAAATCCTTAAAAAAGATCATTCTTAGGCAATCTAACGAACATCATGTAGAATAAAGAAATGTAAATATAAGTGAAATAAACCTCGTCTGCAAGCCGAAGTAGAAATCGCAGAAATCTTGCTAGATGCATCTGTCTGGCGGACAACTCTCCACGGCCGGAATAGTCAGTCCTGTATAGTGCAGTGGCACTGTCGACAATTATGAGTGCATACCTAGACGAATAAATAAAATAATTAAATCACTAAAGGCGAATATGGAACTGGCGGAAGGCTGCAAATAGCTCGTCAGCAAACAAAGCAGCCAATAAAGTTCCAAGTTAATGCAATTTTAGAAACATCACAATGGTCCAGAAATTTGAAATGCTTCATTGTCGATATGCTCTCTTGTAACACTGGTCTCAAGTCGTCCGGTAAGATCCAACTGTTGGTCCTTATTGCATCGTACTGATCAAATCGATCCCCTCTTTTTGTGACTTTCGATGGGTTCTCAATCTGCTTAGTTTCATTAAATCCGTACTTTGGCCAAATTGCATTACCAAAGAAATTAGCAAGCAATGATCGCAATATATGCTATACGTTTAGTATCAAAAATCTGCTTAAATCACTTCTGTTGGCTGATTATTATATTCGATATGACTGATTTTCTCAGTTCAATTTTTGGGTCACCTAAATCATGAGGAATCCTCTTCGTGAAGCAGCATTCGGTTACTTGTCATTTCCGATAGTTTACTGGCCAACATATTTGTATATAGTTTTTAACTTGGATAATCTTTTGGACATTCATCTCCCTGATTCATGAACCACATGAAAAATATTTGTATTTTCTTCAGTGCAGCATTTGACACAAGTCCTTTTGAAATTGTTCATAAATTTTAAAATCTAGACCTTTTCCCTAAATTCTAATGATGTGGACAACCCGTGTCATACGAAAATTACATCAACAATAATTTATTTTAGCCTTTCTATTCTCAATTAAAGTGTGATTCGTCGATATTCGTGACATATTGCAGACAATACGAATTTTAAATTTGCTCAACTTTTCTTAGTGCAGCCATTGTTATGGCATGCAAGTAAGATGAAGTCATACCTTGATTCCGCCATCATAGCTGATGCATGTATTAATAACTGTGTCTGGTGATCTGACGTGTAAGCTCTTGCGTATGCTACATTGTCTAAAACTTCTTGACCGTTTAGTCCATACCTAAAAACATCAAAGTCTCGCATATAAATTTTTACTCCGGCCAAGAATTCTCGAATATAAAACCAAAAACGACAGCAAAGACTACGCAGCTGGAATGTATACCACCGTCAAAAAACAAAAGAAAAATGTTTATGCCGCATGCAGAATCGTAGCATGAGAAAACAATTCTGCAGATGCTTGTTCGATTTTATAATCCTTACTCTGTCAGTAAAATCATTTAAAGTTGTATCAGCATCAGACGAGATACCGTTTTAGAGGGAAATTTTAGACATGACGACGGAGAGATATTTCTTTACTTTCTGATAAAAAACAGAGTAAATGAAACATAGGCTCGATTTCGCGGTAAGTGAAACTATACCGATAAAATTGTAACGACGTGAGTGAGCACAAATCATGGAAAACAATTTGAGGCGAAGATACAATAAAAAATACAATTAAATGCGCAATATTAAGGTATCGTCTCTGTCACATGACTCAGTTGAATATTCAGATTCGTTGTGCAATTTCGTAGAACTACTGCTGAGCCAATCACACCGGTTTCTAAAACGCTATATTTCTGCAATTTAAGAAAATTGTGTGAATAAATATTGCTACAATGAGCAATCACAGAATTTAGAAGAAGCTGGGTTGTGATAAACCTAAAGGAAATTTTCGTAAACATTTCAACTGAATCGTTCTAATAACTACAAGGAAAGCTTTCGAATTATTCCTGTAAGCATTTAGGATTGCGAGACAGAATAAAAGCAAATAAGGCAATAACAACAATAATTAATTTTGAAGCCAGTTCTAATTTTCATTACCTCTCAGCTATTGCCAACAGCCTTTCAGGTCGAAAAGTGCCTTCTGTATCTATGTACATTGCCTTGCCTTCACCACCACCACAATCAATTGGGAGCTAAAAAAGAGCGCTAACTTTCTAAATTCAATATCAACAACAAGAAATATATGAATAATAGTAGTAGGATAATATATTCAATGCATTGATTAAACCACTTTTTTTCCTTAAACACACTGCTTCATCAGTTAACAACTCGCTGGGTTGCACAGAACACAGTTCTTTTTAGTTAATTCATGTTATGATAAAATTCATCAGCAAGAATTTTACGAAGCATGTTCAAGTCATAGCTATAAGGCAGAAATATTAGGGAAATTTGAAAGGGTTTTCTTGAAAAAATCCCTTATAACTTCAGAACAATCCACTATTAAACAAGATATTTGCTGACGTTATTGCTTTGATACCCAAGGAACAGTAGCCAATCCAACAGGGCATGCTTTATATGACTCACCCAACCCAGTACAAAAATTCAAAAGTGAACAATCAAAGAACTTGCAAAGCTTTGGATGCTCAGTCACAGTTCCAAGCAAAAAATTTGCTTTCGAAAAAATTGAATTTGGATCTCTTTCTTTCAAGCTTCATTCAACTAAGAATAATGAACAAAGAGCAAGGAGAATGATACTACAATATCAAATGATGCTACAATAGTAAATTTAGACTAAAGTATCCATGTCTGAGGTTAGGATGCTTGGCAATAGTCAAAGTTTGCTGAGGAATAAGAAAATGAATATCATGTTCATACCTGACATGTTACACAAAGTTGATGGCAAAGTTGCGTTTTTCCTGTCCTAAACTCACCAAAGATTTCTGTGATTCCTCCTGTTTCTATTCCACCTGAAAACGACATATTTTATGTAATCCCCATTTTGTTGCATAGCAGGACTGGTTGCCCTAATCTGATCAATATGTAAACGGGGAGTCCGAAAAAAGTCAAATTTACCTATATTTTCAGTGCTCGTGAAATGGTGAGAAAAATTACAAAACACTTCGATTTCTTGGCTATCAAGCAGAACTTAATTCATTCCAATCCATCCATCAGTCCTGGAGCAATGAATTTTCAAAAGTGGGAACTTTTTGCTGGCTCACCGGTAGATTTTGGAAAAACGTTTATTATACCAGGTGTCCAAAAAATAGTACTCCTGTTTGAAAAATGTACAATTTTCTGTCTTGGTTACAAAATGCCTGAAAGGGGCCAAAAACCTTTGATCAAATCATAAAGAAACTCCTCAAGAAAAAATACAATTTTCATAGGTCAGAAATATGGACGTCTGCACATATTAAGGTTACTATAACCCTTCAGGCAAAAAATTCTCGATTTTTCGTTTTCATCATAATCTGATGGTTAAAGTATTTGAGTCCCGTTTTAACCAACTCCCTTCCAGAAATAACCACAATTACTTGGAAATTTGAGCATTTTAAAAGAAGCAATCATAATTCTAACAAATTGCAGGAATACACATCAGGAGATTAACGTAAACTCACTTGACCTAGCAGCTATATTCACAACATCCCGTGCTGCTATCTTATTGATATAACGATTGATCAAGACCGCGCTAAAGCTTTATTGCTTGACCTGCGATTTTATGTTTGCACTTTCAAGCATAATCGTTTTTCCCGCGCGTTCTGCTTCAATTTGATAAAAGCCTAATTTCTCGAAACAATATTCCGCTGTACTGTGGTTAATAAAAATCTTGGCGTACCCAACGGGCCAATCAACTCGCTCGACACTTGACACACAGGGTCACAAAGCATATAACTACAAAATTGTCTCAGTGATTTATGATATATCCATTGGTCCGACTTTTATAAGGGTTTGAAAGTTAAAATAGACATTTTAGACATTAACATTAATTTAAAATTGCATTATTTCAAGACAGTACGTTTTATTAAAAATTCATGACACAGTTTTGTAGTTCCGGACCTTAAGTCTTNTAAGACACAGCGAAACCTTGTCGTTAAGATAAACAGAGTCGCAAAAAGACAATTTTATGCCAGTCTCGATCCCACGGTTGTGGGCAGAGATAAAGTCTTCTGGAAAACATTCAAACCGATTTTCTCAGAACAGTCGAACACAGTAAGTGAAAAAATAACTCTTGTTGAAGATAATACTATCATATCTGATGACAAAGACATTAGCAATTGTTTCAATTCGTACTTTGTTAACATCACTGACACTTTATGTCTTAGTGAGCCTGAGAGTATCGATGTGCTCATACCACTAAATGATCCCGTATTGAACGCAGTGAGAAAATATGAGAACCATCCTAGTATCGCTAGAATTAAGAATAACGTCAGGATTGAAGAAATATTTGAATTTCAACCCGTTAGTTCTTTAGAAGTCTGGAATGAAATCAATCAGCTTAATCGTTCGAAAAAGACTAGTGGGGACCTATCAACAGATATAGTTAAATCTATTTCTGGTAGTTGCCTCGATTATTTTACATTTTTTGTAAACCAGATGTTCGCGAACAGCACCTTCCCCGATAAACTTAAACTGGCTGACGTGTCGCCAATCTTTAAGTTGGGCGATTCTTTCTTCAAAAAGAACTTTAGGCCTATCAGTGTGCTATCAGCGATATCCAAGATGTTCGAACGCTTAATGTCCAAACAAATCTGCCCATTTGCCAATGGTATTCTTTCAAATTTGCTGTGCGGCTTTCGGAACGGACACAGCGCAGAACACGCCCTATTCAGGCTCACAGAAATGTGTCGCAAGGCCTTAGCTGATAAGAAGATTGTGGGGATGGTACTCATGGACCTTTCGAAGGCCTATGACTGCCTACCACACGATCTTCTAATAGCTAAACTTGCAGCTTATGGATTCGGTCAATATAGCTTACTATTAATTCATAGCTACCTTTCGAACAGAAAACAGCGCGTGAAGGTCGGATCTGAGTTTAGCGAATGGTTAGGAATCAAATCTGGTGTTCCACAAGGCTCAGTCCTTGGCCCACTCTTTTTCAATATCTTCATTAATGATCTACTTCTTGCAGTTAAAGAATCTGAAGTATGTAACTTTGCAGATGACACAACAATTTACACGTTTGGAAAAGATATTGAAAGTGTGGCCTTGAACCTTGAGGAAGACCTGTCTAACACCCTTAACTGGTTCAGAGATAACCATATGGCAGCCAACCCTGAAAAATTTCAGGTTATGTTTTTAGGGCTGAAAGAGGAACCAAACTTCTTCCTTGAGATCAACGACAAAATCATCCCCATTACGGACAAAGTTAAATTGCTAGGAGTCACTATTGACTCCAAGCTTAAATTTGATGATCATGTAAAAGCCCTCTGCAAAAAAGCTAACAGGAAAGTGAGTGCTTTCTCACGCGTTGCCCCATATCTGAACCAGGAAAAGGGTAAGATCCTCTATAACACATTTGTTATGTCTAATTTCAATTATTGCCCCTTGATCTGGATGTACCATGGGAAGACATCCAATAATCAGGTAGACCGTGTTCAGAAAAGAGCATTAAGAATTTTGCATAATGACTTCAATATGCCATTTGAAGTACTTCTTGAAAGAACAAATGAACAAAAAGTCCACACAAGAAACCTGCAAAAATTGATGCTTCAAATCTATAAGTCCCTTTCACAAGAAAATCCATCATTCATGTGGACATTCTTCGAAAGAAAGGACGTGAAATATGAGCTACGAACTAAGAATCTCTTGCAATTACCAAAAAGAAATGCAAGCACATTCGGAAATAATTCACTTGTATTCAAAGGAGCTCTACTTTGGAACACTTTACCTGATAATATAAAAAATGCAAACTCAGCAGCAATATTTAAAAGGATGACCAAAGAATGGAATGGGCAAAATTGCACATGCAAGATCTGCAGTTAAAAAATAAAATAGTTGATAATGAGGATTAGAAATGAACTGTTTTGTAATTTTTTCTTTGTATGTAAATAGTTGGTTTGAATTAGTTTTATATTACTATATATTGTACCAACTGTAAATAATTTGATAATAATAATAATAATGAAGGGGTACAGTAACCTTAAGTTTTAACACCAATTGCCACGGGATTGAAAAACTTCAGAAATTGTTTGAAAATCTATTTCCTATAGCTCTTGAGAGAGATAAAATGCCATTTCATATTGTTCTGTGTGGGGAGATTCCTTGCAATTTGATCAAGAGTTTTAGGCCCTTTTCAGACATTTTGCCACAAAGAAATTTTCATAACGTCAAAATTATCTATGTTTTCATTGCTCATAAAAAACGCAAAAAAATCAGAAAAACACTTATGACCTTTCGACATTTAAATAGAATTCAATTCATTTAAATCCAACAAGTACTTTTTGGTGCTATGAATTTCAAAAGTGGGAACTTTTTTCTGGCTCACAAGTCATTTTCAAGAACAATGTCTTGCAGATCAATTGGTAAGGAAACATTTTCTGAATAAATTTTTTGGATAGAGAGTTTCATAGTGCTGCAACGTCTTGAACAGAAGTTAACAAAGTGCTGCAAACTTGCTACCACACTGCATACCTTGCAATAATTTATCAAGTTCTTTAGATCCAGTTGTAACTTGAATTATTTCTGATCTCTTTTGGTGAAATTCTGTGGCTGTAGTGAATCCCATAGGAATCAGTTTGACAACTTCTGCCAAAATTTTGTCTGCCTTTGCTTCGCTGATTCCTTTCACAGCAAGGAGTGCCTTCTTTGGTGTATAAGCAACAGCTTCAACAGTGTAGAAGCCTGCATCAACGAGTTTTTTGACATCATTGGCACTAATTCCATGTTGCTGTTAGGAATAATGAAAAATTTTATCAGAGTCGGTTTGCGGATACTCTTGATGTCCAGAATAGACATCCCCCTCTCTGTTAATAGGTTTTTTTGAAAAATCCACCCAGGACATCCTCATTCCAGACCCCCCCAACCCATTTATTAATTTTGAGCTTCTTGAAACATGACATATGTGAAATCGTGTTTCATGAATTGTGAATTTAACTGCGAAGGAAATTCTCCACACACCCTGTTTATTTCAGATCCCCTGTCCATTCTGGACTGGAAGTAAGTTCGTGTAGCATTTCAAAAAGGACTTCATTGCATGCAGTTTTCTTTTCCTCCTCCTTTCCATGTCACTGTACTCCAAGACAAAGTACTCCAGAATTCTATGCAGCAAACTTATTCATTAAAATACAGCAGCTTCAAAATGACAGACTGTATCAACATTACATTCTTATTTTTTTAAGGAACTTGGATCAGCCCACAGTACCAAAAGTTTCTTAAATCTTGGGTAAGTTCCCATTTTACGTGCTGAAAGTTTCTTAATTTGCTTTTATTTTGTGAGTGCAAGAATTGTATGACATGGGGTGGTTTCTTTACACCGTAACAAGACCATGATAACGTTGGTATCCCCATTGTTGGTCATCTTTATTGGTGGCTTTCACCTTTCATATTTCATATTTTTATTCTATAATTTTCATATTTCAATATTTATCAAAGAGAGGGTAGCCCTTCAACACAGGTGTTGGTTTTCAAGGTGCCCTTCCATAAAATAAAAAATAAACTAAATTGCAATAAGGCCATATAAAATTAATTAATTGATTCTCATCAGAACTGCGTAAAAATATTCGGGCGGGTGGCGGTTTTATATTTTATAAAAGGGCCTAAATCTTTTAAGATCTGTATTTGGCCCTAAATAGCTTTTGGGTTGTCCTGTTTTTCGTTGCAGCTTTAAAAGAACAAAATCCAACTCAAATTGGCAACATAGGAACATAATAGGCAATAATATTAACTTTAAAACTTTAAAAATTAGGGGACACAATATTAGTTCTTTGGCTTGTAGACTCTTGTGCGACGTTGCACCAACTTCTTTCCACCGTCTTTGCACAAAGCGCAGCGGGGATAGTATTGTTAGTTTGTTTCCAAGTCATCGTGAGATCCACAGAATATGCAGATTTCTTCATTTTCTGCGCTGCAGTACGGGAGCTCTATGGTGTCATTGCAAGTCAAATCACTTTTACAAAATACGGCTGGAAAATCGTCAGCATCTACAAGAAACCCTTTAAAACCCATTGTTAATGTTAATTGCATTTAGAAATTGTGCAAAAAGACGCAAATTGAAACTTTGTTTTTGTTGTTGTCTGTGCTAATGTTAGCCTTTCGTTAGACTTTCGTGTAATATTAGGGAACAAAAAACGCTCTTCGCCTCCTGAGAGGTGAGCATTGTGAATATTTATCGTTGTATATAGCAATAATAACAAACTAGAGAAGGGTGAATTATTTAATTTTCTTAAAATTAGACAATACTAAATATAATTTTTTTGAGATTACTACTAATCTAAGACGGGCGGGACTTTTATATAAAAATATAAAATATAAAACAAAATTGAGGCGACATCAAAATATGATACGGGCGCTGATGAGAATCAAGTAATTAATTTTATATGGCCTAACCTAAATCTTAAAACTACACATTCTTTCTTTTATAAGAAACTTGGATCAGCCCATAGTACTAAAAATTTCTTAATTTCACATGAAAATTTCAGCTTTTAAGTACTGAAAGTTTCTTAATGTGTTTCTTATTTTTTGGATGCGAGATATAGTATCTACAACTGCAACGTATTTGTTTCTTGCCACACATCACAATTTTTAGCAAGAGTTGCATTGGGCTCAAAACAAAAAATTATCGTGAATATTACTTCAAGAATAAAGGTTCAACAACAATTTCGCCATGATATTCTTGGATTTAGCTATTAAAGTTTTCTTAGCGCTTCTCGAACATAGTACTAGAATTTTTTAAATTTTTGGCCATCCTTACTAGTTTCTTATAACCAGTTTCTTATATATAAAACAAATGTCTATTACAAAACCAAAATAACGCTAAAAAACTATTTACAAATTTACAATTCAAATTAAGATAATCTATCATTCACCCAATAAAGTTTGTTTTGAAAGAACTTAGGGAGGATGCCTGATTTGACCGAAGCTTTCTTCCTTCTGTCCTCGCTTTCTTCCGTGAAATTATTTTGTCAGTTTGTTGGTCCTGAACAATAGCAGAGTGTTCCGCACAGCCAGTCTGCAAAGCATGGCAGTTCTCGACAAGATCTTGTGTGTGCAAAGGCAAAATAAAATGTGCGCATGTGTGCAAGTGGCAGAAATGGTGTGCAATGTGTGCACAAATTTTTTTTTGTAAATGTCTGGTCTAACAAGCCCATCAGATGTAGGGAATTGTGTGCCAATCGTGTTTTTATCACTAAATTTATAAGTATGAATTGAAATATCTTTGTAAGAGCGAGTTGAGGGACAAATTAAAACCAGATGAATTTGTGTATTAATAACTCAATTGTGAATTTCAAGTGTTTGGGCTTTAACCAAAGTGAAAATAAATTTCCCCCAATATGCACAAGAAAAAGAAAAGTAATCATGAATGTTTAGTTAATCACTTGAAAAACAATCCATTTCTTCTTTATTTTGATTCTCTATTCTTTAAAACTTCCCCGGAAAAACTTCTTGTTGGCACGATTCTTCTTCCAATAATAAATGTTGAATTTCACAAGAGGGATGTTTTCCAACAATCTAAATGGTGTGGTTTCAAAAATTTTGCCTGGGCTAAGCCTCATGGACTCATGGACCCAATTTTTGCTCGCTCTACTCGTTGGCATGGCCACAGGGGGATGGGGGACATCTGCCTCTCAACTTTGTCAAATATGGTCCGCAAGATTCTTTCAAAAACGAGGAGAAAGTGGTTGGGTATAGGTAGGATTAAGATTGAGAAGGTTTCTTCGAGAAAATCTGTGATGTGATTGGGACAGTCGTTCTAAGCCAAAGTAAAGGTTGGGATCCTTCAGATTTTTCTAGGCGAACAATCACAGAATTTTCAAGGCTTCCATTTTGTGGGCAGGCAAACCCTAGATTTTGGGAAGCGTCCTAAGGAAAGGAAATGGGTGTTGGTGCAAAAAAATTCACAAAAATAGTAATTCATAGAAAACTGTTTCAAAACTGTCAAAAATTTCATTTCAACTCTGGCAAACTTGAGATTGGAAGAGGTCTTTTAAGCCAAAGTAAAGGGCATTTCCTCACAATTTTCCTGGGGCTTCGCACCCAGACTCCTTTATTTCCGTGCTCCCTGTTTAAATTTGTCCTGGCCGCACCACTTGGTCTGTTCACATCACATTGAAACTGAGCCCCCAATATTATGATTTGCTCTCCCGGGGCTGTTAAAGGAATATCCTTTATTTGGTTTCAATGCATTGTCTGGAGAAAAAATTAGTATTTCAAAGTTCCATCGCGTTCTACATAAAGTCCCAATTTTCTACGGGCGCCAAAATTGGATGCGGCCCTCCGCCACCTTGGAGCCACCACACCACTGTGTGCATCCTTCGATTTTGGTGTGCATTTGGTCAGACTTCTCAAAAACCTTGAGTGTGCACATGCCACACTCTGCAGACTGGCCGCACAGGCAAACACTAATGGATGAAAAGAGCAGCGAGTGAATGGTATTCCCTGGTTTCAAATTTTGTGATAAATTTTGTATTTTCGTTTAACATTTGATGACAATTTGATTCAATGCGCAAGCATCATCTTGCTCCTTTCTGACTAATAAATTGGTACCCAGAAGAAAGGAAAATGTGAACAAAATGGTCATTTTATGACCCACACATATATGGTGCTGTGAAAGGTAAAGAGTTCGTATCAGTTCTCGTTGTCACCAGTGACACATCTCATCCACCACCTTCCTTGTATGATAACTATCTAAGGCTCTAGGCCTACACACTAACTAGGCCTAAACATAAACAGCAAATCCGTTCCCGTTTAAATTTTGTTTTAACGCACGGTAGCGTCAAACAGCTCTAAAGTAAGCGCAACAAACCTCTAATTTCGCAATAAGGATAGGGCCATCTTCAGCACCTGCTTGCATATCAACCTCTTCAGCTTGCATTGCCATTTTCAGCGATAAAAAGATACAAAAGTTTGGGTGATCCTGAATAGCTGCTGCTGGTCGAGGAACACTTGCAATTTTCTTCGCTTCAAGACCAAAAAAACCGCCAAAATTTATTTCCATTGCGAGAGAGGCCAGCCTCAGTTTGAAGAATGTTGCTGTTGTTGCCATTGTTGCCAAAAAA
>REGM01000075.1:632405-695255 GCA_004194415.1 Aurelia aurita | reverse complement strand
AACGATAAAAACACGTCGATCAAATTTTCTAAAGACTTGACATGAATGACAGAAAACTTTTTCGTGGTGATTTGGGGACTTAGAAATCGATTAGTTATAATCTGTTGCACGAGAGTTAGTTCAACTTTGAGAGAAAAATGTAGCAATATTCTTATAAAAAAACTGTTACAAAATGGTCAGCATTCTATTTTAGCAATGGCAAACATAGGATTTGTAGAAGTGTTCTAAGCCAAAGTAGAAGGCGTGTCCTCGAAAATTTTCCCGGGGGCTTTGCCCCCAGACCCCCTCATTTTATACCCCCACGTTATTTGCCCTGGTCACGCCGCTGATTGCAACCAAATTTTATCTTCAACACACCCTCATTTTTAGGCCACACCCACTAGGGCCCCTTTAAGTCCTCCATAGCTGATGAAAAATTCTGAGCCAGTCCGCCACTGGATTTAATAACAGACTATTGTTTTGAAAGGTGAATTAGGTCAATTAGCTACCTTCTGATCGAGGGGCTCCTTCGCAAGTCTCAAGATCTCTGTTCATCATTAGGTATTGCAATTTTTGTTGGTAAAGGAAGGAAGTCAGTGAAGTAAAAATAACAAAGAATGACGATAACAGCCTTTGGCAATTGCAAAATTTGGTTACAAAGTGCACTTTTCGGGATTTTTGAATTTTTGTTTGCGGGTTTTCGGGTTTTTCCAAATTTTCGTCCGGGTTTTCGGGTTTTCCTAAATTTTCGTCCGGGTTTGCGGGTTCTGGTACCCCCCAAAGCCCCCCTCTTGAAACTTGACTTCATAGTTATATCAGGTCCAAACAGTTGGCTATCCATTTCACAATTGCAGTAAGAGGAAGTCAACGAAAGGTTTTGATCCAAATGAAAGTTTCCTTGAAACTTGTAAAGAACGAAATTTCTTAGCTCTATAATTTAACTAAACTACTTGAACGATAAAAAAACGAGTATACAGGGAACTTGTTGTGTGAATTTAATTTTCCTACGTAAGTTGACCTTTTCTTTTTTGGTGGTTAAATATTAAAAAGTGCTTTGGTTCAGATGAGCGCAATGTAGCCTTTGTTTCTATATCATTTCAGTGAAGCCTTAGTACATTGAAATTGCGTGCCAAAAAAATTGACAAAATAAATTCCAAAATATTCAGGATTTGAGTCAGAGATTAAACTATTAATCTTCAAAATCGGGCTTAATGTTACATTTATCATATGATTTGTCAGAGGTGGGTACTTTTTATGGTGCACCCGGTATTTATTAGTTTCTCTGGGTGTAAAGATCATCGAGTGCTTTACATTTACTTGATTTGAGAATATATATCAAGGGTAGGCCAAAAAAGTAACCCTCAAGATAAAAAAATTCTGAAAAACTTTCTGAATGCAAGATTTTGATGAAATTTGTACGGTACTAAGGTATTTACATATCATGTTTACACCTCAAAAGGTATAGCTGAGAAAAGACATTATGCTATCAAAGGTTTTCCACTATAAACTTGCTGTTTCAAGTTGAGCAAAAGCATGTTTAAGCAACGCCATAGGCATTTATTTCAAATTTATTACATAGAAGGTCATTTTTTATGCTTCTTCTAGAATTATAACCGGTTCTTCAGAAACATTCTTACTTCACAGAAGCTTACTTCACAATAGTGACATCTCGCCTTATCTTCTTGCAAATTGCAACGAAGTGAGTGTTGTTAGTAGAATCTGCGCATTGAAAATTGTCTGTAAAATCTTGAAAAATAAGTCGACGAATCAGTAAGATATTGGATATTTAATTGCATAATATTGCTGCATTATCTTTCGAACAGTTGAAAGATTTTTGACTCACCCAGTAGTTGTAAACATATTCAAATTCTACATCTTTAGAAACGCATAATAGTCATATAGTCGTATTTTATAGTTGCAATCACTCATTACCAAACACTCAGAAAGGCACTTTTTGGAGCTGGGAAGGTATTTCATAACTTCAAAAAGGCTGAGAGAAAGGGAATTTTAAAAATACACCAGGACACTTATGAAGAACCTTAAAGGGACCAGGGGCCTCTGTGCCCTTCGGTTTCTACTTCGCTATCCATACCGTACACGAAGTTGCAATTGCCAATTAGCTATAATGTTTAGAAAGTTAGTACCTCCCCAAAGCATCCATAAGAACATTTTCAGCAAAAATCAGGCTCTTATGAGGTAATTTTGCTAAACTATTTACTTTGTTAGCTTGAAGTGGGATCTGTGAAACTTCAATGGTCTCTCTGATTTCAAAATAGTGCACTTTATTTTTTCTCGTTTCTTTTCTTATCTTACCTGACGATTTGTGTTGTAGGACAAGAATATTTTGCAAATGGTCCCATTACTGAATATAACTTTGTGTTTGCTATTTTATTACAATTTTGAGCTAGCACCTGTTGACGACTCTTTGTCTTGGGTTATGGCTTTGCTTTACTGTTATTGATCTTCGACTTCACCTGGAATAGCACAAACTGCTCAAGAACATCACGAGTTACTGAAAAACATTTCAGCGAAACTTTACGGACTGTTTGAATGCATTGTTCTAGTCACTCAACCTCTTCTTGATAACCACGAGCCCATTAGCTAATAACACCAAACTGACGATGATTGAGGTGACTAATTGTTGGTATCTAGTCATCTAGTGAAACGCCAACACTTGATTCCATTTTTTCTTTCCTAGAAGCAAATGACTCCAAGAGGGGGTGGTGTTTAACATATTCCTAAATAAATCCAATATCAATAGGCTTTTGCCGAGGCCGTGTTGGCATTTGGGCATTACGGCACTTTCGTTTCGTAAGTTAAAACTTTTATGTGAGCGCAATATCTTGCTTTGAAAAATCTTTGAATGAATTATGGCAAGTAGAATGCAAAATTATATATATTAATATACATATTATAATTATACATATAATATAAGTTTCAATTTGGTTTTAGAGAGGGACACTCGACTGCCCATGCAATAATTGAAATGACGAATGAAATATACGATAAACTGGACAATCATACCCATGTAATAGATGTATTCCTTGACCTAACGAAAGCTTTTGATATAACTGACCATTCTATCCTCTTAAAAAGCTCGAACACTATGGGTTTAGGTGTCTACCCCAGAATTGGCTTGGTAGCTACCTGAATCAGCGACAGCAATACACCTTCGTTAATGGTGTATCTTCCGATTTTAACGTAGTACAACCTGGTATCCCTCAAGGGTCAGTATTGGGTCCAATCCTGTTCACATTGTATGTCAACGATATCCAAAATGCAACAAAACTGCAACCCAGGCTTTTTGCTGACAACACAAATTTATTTTCCATTAGGAAGGACATTACAACCCTGAATAAAAGTACAAACGATGAACTAGAGAAGCTCAACCATATTAGCTTCGTGCTTACAAACTAAAGCTAAGCGTTGAAAAAAAACAGATTTTTATGTATTCAACCCAAGTCGAAGGAACAAAAATAATTAGGCCCCACCTCCATGTGAATTAAAACTTGACTCTTAAATTAAAGAGACAGATGAAATAAAATACTTAGGTGTCATAATAGATAAATACTTAAAATGGTCAAGGCACATAGATTATCTTGGTAAAAAGATGGTACAACATGCTTCCCTTCCTGCAAAAATTCACTACTTGTTACCAAAAGAATGCCTAAGAAAGAGCATTGTACTCTTTATTTATACAATCAAAAATCGATTAGGGACTTGAAGTATATGGAGATGCATCCAAAAAGGACTTAAAAAAGATACTAACCCATCAAAATAGAATTTTGAGGCTCCTACTCTTCAAGAAAAGAACGTTCTCTACTAACAGTTTAAATAACCATTTCGATGTACTGAAAGTAACAGATCAATATGAACTTAAAGTTGCTAAGTTCATGCATAGCTATAAATATTATACCAACCTCTTTCCTGAAGCTCTTCAGAATCTTTATACTGTCAATATGGGAAAGCACAAATATAGTACTCGTCAAAATGGTCTCTTTCAAGTACCAAAACAAAAGGAGCTGGGGGAGGGGGGTGGGGCAAGGCCATTCAAATAAAAGGAGCAAAGCGTTGGAATTCTCTCCCAAATGATATTCGAGATATTGAGTCAAGAGGGGGTTTTTGCAAGATGTTCAGGGATTCCAAACTGGTGAGGTATTAAGAATACACTTATTTCGTTTTTTGTAATATTATTTTAAACATTTAGATCCAAATTTCTATTCTTTTTATAGGCGCCCTAGACTAGATAAGCTTTGCTTTTTCTAGGGTGCGTACGGCAGTATCATAATTTTAGTTAATAATTGTGTTGTTGTACGAATAAAAAATAATGATGACATAAACAACAACAACCAGTATTTTAAAGATAGCCTTTGAAGATTGCAACCATAATAGATAGCACACAGAGGGTTACGATACGAGGCTCTGATATTGGTTTTCAGGAGCAAGGGTGTATACAGGACCAAAATGGACCGGGAGCAAGAGAGCACAATGATAAAGTATGAGTGCTTGGGAGCGTGCATATAAATCTTTGGGGAAGATGATTCATTTTGGAGCACAAAGCTATCTTGAATGGAGTAGGGGCATACTGCTTTTTTAAAGGGGAGCAACCATCCCCCCTATCACAGCCTCGCATGCCCTCTTTCTCTCTTTTAAATTGAGTACCATGTAAGACTCTTAGAAAGTCTTTTCGTAATTTGAAATAGGTCTTAACCCTCCTTGTCTTAACCAACAATCTCTTCGACCCCCTTTGGCCCCACCATGTCCCCACTATTTCAGAGACAGAGATGCAGGGGCAGAAGCATCAATTCAAAGTATTGTATTGGACTGCTCAAAAGTCTCGTAAGTTTCTTAAAATTATTTTTCGGATATTCTAAACATGATTGTGTTGTGTTTGTCTTATCAGCTGAGGTGCCAGAAGTAGTGTTTCTCTTCCATGTTTGAATTTCGTGGAAGAGCCTGGGCTCAACCCATAATGCAAAGCGCGTTCTAAGAAACATCGGAGGACATGAACGAGGGATTGATTTTCAGGGAAAAGTGTCGAAGCTTTGGGTTCCAAGAAGGACAACTCAAAGTGAAAGTAACGATCGGTATGCTCTACAAAATTGATCATCGCGGAAGTCTTACAGAACGAAGTCAGCCATGTTTTTTATTCGAAACTGATCTTGAAAGACATCAGTAAAGACTGACCCTACTGAAAGAAAATGCCTCGGCCGTTACTATTTCCACGCAGGCCTAAGGAGTCAAAGCCCACAAATGGCGTGCAAAAGTCCCATTGTGAAGTGTTCATCATCGACAAAAGGCCACTGGAAAAGAAGACACTGAAATTCACCTTCGATGCTGCAAAAGGGATCTCAGTTAAGGTATGGTATTGTTGCTGGGAAAGGAATGGTATATTTTTAAAGGCTGATGCTGAAGCAATTTACACATCGACCGAACGCCGCGCTTTATCAATAAAAGCGACCAGCCAAAGAAAGGGCGAAGCAAGTACAACAACAGGAGGAGCGTTGGACTACGGCTTTGGGTGGGATAGGTTTCATAACTTAACAAATTTCAATCATGCTGTTTCAAAACTTCAGGCCGTGTTTTCAGAATGTTCGTTGATTATAAGATGAAAGAGAATACAAGCTCAGAATCAATAATATCATAAGATACGCTTCAATTTCCTTGTTTCGCATCTGTATCTTAGGACAGGAACCTGCTACGTATGTTGCAAAAGCAACGTCAGTTCTCGCACTCCAGAATTTGAGTTTAATTTCCTATTAATGTGTTCCGCTCGCCTAGCATCGCTCAGTAAAATTAATCGTGCTACTTTATCATCGTGCGTTAGGCGGCTACATCCTTGCGTATGAACACCTTATTATATTTTTATAAACATTACCTTTCGTGAATTCGCCATATTAGGTAAGTTCTTGTGATCTCCCTGACGTGTAGAGACGAAATTGGAGTGTGATCTGTGCTTCTTGGAAGTTCACTGATGGGGGTATCATGTGGCTGTAGCTTACTAGCATTTTCAGATATTTGTTTCTTGACACAACATAGTTAACTATATACATACATATATAGCTAATCTAAGTTAACTGTTTCCACCCAAAAATGGACATGGAATAAACCTGGAATATTTTCTGGTTGTTGTGGAACTATGCTTCAGTTAGCAGTTGAAATTGGGCTTTAAAACTGATGCTTTATGCTCCTGTATTGACTGAGAGTTCATGATACATATAAATGTATTTTTTTAGGGGATTAACAGGGAAAACAAAAAATCTCTTCATATTCATTAATTTAAATTTCTTTAAATGAAAATTTGAGTTGTGTCATCCTTTAAGATAGTTAATATCCTTGGGTATTTGTGTTTTAGAAATTGAGGAAAGTCCTCTTGTTTCATCAGACCTTCTAGATTTGCTTCCGCTTTGCTGCATTTTTTTTTGCGTAGGTACATAAATGTTTGTATGCCAATAGATTTTGCTATGTGGTCTACCTGTTGACCAGGCAAACAGTGTTTCTTGGAAACCACAATTCATATGAGATGAACTCAATTCTTTATTACAGTGACCAGCTTTTGATCGCCATTGATAAACGTTGTTAAATGGTTATGAATCAAGTTATTATTTTTCAAAACGATTTAATGTTTGTTCATTTACCAATAATGCAATGAAGAGATTTGTTTGACTGTACAGATAAAGTTGATAAAGTCAGAGAATACCAGTGGATCAGTCATATTTTAGAAGAAGTTATCATGCACATACTTCGTAGCCTAAAAATATTTGGAAAATCACCAACATTTGACTGTTGTTACTCACCAACATTTGACTGTAGAAAATGTCTCTTGAACATTTCTGTTTTTCCATTTTGTTGAGTCCTTGCAAAAAAATTTCGGCAAATAAATTTAGGAAACAAAGTTCAGTGGAATCTTGAATAGTTGTTTGGTCATCTTACTGAATGATGTTCAATAATGTTTTATACTGGTCAGTATTTATCTGATGTTGTGATTGAATTTGTCAAGTGTTTTGCCAGAGCATTGTTGGATCTCACAATTGCAATGGTGCTTTATTTATTCTAAAGCAAAGTAAAACAAGGTATTCTGAAAACAATGTATCCCTTTTGATTTTGATAAAAATGGTAAAAAATGACAATAAAGGATCTGGAAGATATTAAAAAAGTATTTGGTTTTGGGTCACCCAGTGACAAAATGAAACATACCGTACCTGAAATTGTTTCTAAAGAAAAGTAAATGGTCCAAGGGTGTCAAAAGTTGTCTCTACAAGCATTTAATTTTAGAGGATAGTCTCCATTTGAAAACAGCATCAAAAAATGCTGCTTTCTCAGTCCAGGGTCTCTAAAAACTTAAAGCAATAATCCAAAAGATTGGAGAATTTTTCTCAAAGTAATGTACAGTAACATGAAAAAATGTTTTGCTTGTCACTAATTGTTTTTAGAAACAACTGCTGCAAAAATTGTCTCATATTGAATTTTTAGTTTCATTGGTGGAATGTTTTAATCAGTGTTTCAGTGCTTGTTACGTAGATACTGTACCTGTTCACCAGCCTGCAGAGTATGGCAGTTCTTGACGAGATCTCGTGCGTGCAGACCAATGAAGCAGTGTCATGTTGGCGTGCAGGGTCTTTGGTTCCTTCGTTTTTAAAATAGAGAACAAAAGATCTTTTTCAAAATCGGCATTCACATGAAAATTTTGTACAAAATCTTGTGCGTGCAGTTGCCACATTCTGCAGACTGGCCTGTTGAATGGACATGACCTTCAACTGCAGGAATTATTGCTGATAGATTGATGTGTTTTCATTAAATTTGATTGTACCACCTGTGTCAAATACAAACAGAATCTCAACAAGACTGCATTTGGTAACTGCATTTGCCTTGTTTTTAATTCATATCCTGAAAAATTTCATCTTGGCTTTTTATTCATCAAATAATTATTACAGAAACACAAAATGATTATCTATTCAAATCCTTCTATATCAAAAAGGTTTATAAGTTTCTAAAGCTCCATTTTCACAGATAAAAATGGTATATTTGCCACAAATAACAGTTGGCTCGGATAAAACTCATAGTATAAAAGCTATGCAGAACAACTTTATTTGGTAGTGTACCAAATTTTATCCTTACCATGCCAAACAACTTTTGTAGATGGGGCGATGCTTGAGGTTTTATTTCAGCAAGAACCTCATCAAGGTGCTACTGCGCAACTATAAAATTTTTATAACAGGTCTGAAGTTGTTTCTGACATGCATGTGCTTATTAACAAAAGCACAACTAGAAATACAGTAGAGCCCCAAGCAGCTGTACAGTAGGTCAAGTCAAACTGATATTTCCAAAATAAGAAAAAACCCTGCAATATGGTTTCAGGTCAGTGCCTTACTGCAGAGCTAAATGCTGGAATGACATTCCTGTGGATGTGAAAAAATCAACATCTGCTGATAGTTTTTGTTGAAATCTCAAAGCCTTCCTCTTTGAAAGTAATTACTAAAATTGATTACAGAAAACGAGGGGCAAATCACTCCAAAAATAGCTTACGAGATTTTGAGATTTTAAAAATCTCTCAGATTTGTCAAAGATTTTTTGAGATTTTTTCTGAGATTTTCAAAGTTTTTAAAATTTCTAAGACCTTTTGAGATGTTTGGAGTTTTGAGTTTTACAAAATTTATCAAGATGTTGAAAGATTCTCGAGATTTTGCAAGATTTTGCAAGATTTGTGAGGATTTAAACAATTTTTGAGATTTTCAAAGCATTGTCAAAAGATTTTGTTTGAGAATTTCTATCATTTGTTGGGGGAGATTTCTGGTTCTTTGTCATAATCTCAATGAAAGAAGAAGTTAAATTTATACAAGAGACTTTCAAAATAGGGGTGCACTCTCCTTGATTAGTTGAACTACTGAGGGTTGTTTTGTAACTGTATATTGTATTGATTTCCCATATCAATGTATTAATTTGTTTGCACTATTGTCTTCTATTCTTGTAGTTAAGTTATTTGTGTGTAACCGGGTGTCCAAAAAAAAAACGCAACAGATTTGATCCGGGCTAGCGACAAGAATTTAGGTCGAATAAATCTCTAATAATTTTTGAAGTAATCCTCGATAGTTAACTTGAAGATAAATACCTCGTTTGTTGATATTGGTGCATTGAGAGCTGAAATATTAATCTTGAAAGTCCAAATTTGCCTCCACCTCCAAACCAGAGCTTTTAGGTTTTGGCCTATACTGCAAATGCGCTGTTTCAGGAATCTCCTGAATCATGTTCAGTTCAGTTCAGTTCAGTTTTCATATTTTAAATTCCGCTACATACAATTTATTGAAAACAACTATACAAACAAATAACTAAATTACAAGAATATAAGACAATATTACAGAAAATTAATACATTAATACCGGGAAATCATAGCGAAATACGAGCAAGAAAACTGGTGCTTAGGAACGTATTTGAATAGAAATCTAAACTTAACTTGACAACAAGATTCACTAATTTAGTCCCGGAGAGACATCTTTCTTCATTCTACAAAAAGTTCAAATTACTTCTGTCTAATAAAGATAGCCATCAGCGGAATGGTTCCCTTGGGTGTGAAAATAAATTATTTCGTGCAATCTTCATTGCTTGAATGAAATGCATTTTGCATTATCTATCTTGGAATTATTACGAAACAAGCAATCGTATACACCCAAGGGAACTAATGTCCACGGATAAGATCTTTAAAAATGATCATGCACTCGTTCTTGGATTAGTATTTTTGTACGTGCATTTTGATTCATATTTCATATTTCATATTTAATTCTTTTAATATATATTTCATTATATAATTCATATTTCATATTTCATATTGATTGAAGAAAGTTATTCCTTGGTGACTGTATGCATTGACATGTTTGTCAATTCTCAGCTTTCAAATTTCTATTCAAATATGTGCCAAAGCATATGGGTCCTTGTTCACAACTAACACTACTATGCTATTTCTATGATCGAGGAGATTCCCCTAAACAGCGCGTTTGCAGTATAGGCCAAAACCTAAAAGCTCTGGTTTGGAAGTGGAGGCAAATTTGAACTTTCAAGATTAATATTGCTGCTCTCAATGCACCGATGTCAACAAACAAGGTATTTATCTTCAAGTTAACTATCGAGGATTACTTCAAAACTTATTAGGAATTGATTCAACCTAAACTCTTGTCGCTAGCCCCGATCAAATCTGTTGCGTTTTTTCTGGGACACCTGGTAGTTATTTTTTTATAAATTGTATGTAGTGGTATTTAAAATATGAAACTGGACTAGATTGAACTTTACCATGAGTTAGTACAGTAAAAATTAACAACCTTGAGGCTGAAAACTCTTTAGTTGTTCTAATCAAATCCCAAAATTACTCGTGAATACTCTAGAAATGAATATTAGAAGATGAAAATGCCAAAAAGGTGAACTTTGGGGGTAATAGGTAGTTTACAAGCACATATTACTATATGAGAAATTGCAAAGATACGAGATTTGTTGTAACAGTATACTGTATACCCGCAGCCGAAGAACCAGTAATACCAGACCCTTTTTTTCCTACGAAACTCGTTTAAAGCTTTTATGTCGCTATATAGAGGCTGCTCGACTACTGTCAGATATTTATTCAGTTGTCACGAGAAGGCGGAGCTCAAAAGGCGTGGTTTTCTTTGATGCTTGCTTGTTGTAATTTTGCATAACGCGGAAAACAAACAACCGTCTCTCATGTCGTTGAAGGACAACTGATAAAAGCGAGGCTGGGAAATGTAGTTATAATGACATATGGATTGAATAATAAAACCCCTAAGAAAATAATTTGCATATGAAAGCTGACAAATGAAACTTTTTGTTCAGGATAATTTTATTTGCCGTGGTTCAAGGAAATGAACGGCTCAGAGATGTAGGACATTTTCCGGGATTTTTTATTGATTGACAGAAATTACATATCGCATCATCTTACCGAAGTTGTTTGGATAGGATGAGTTTGACTTTCGCTTTGATTTGCAATTGCAAGACAAGTTTTCCTCTTCCAGTCTCTTCTATGAGATTGGGATCAAACCATACGTAATTATATTAGTTTAATTAAAGGGAAACAATTTCGAATGTTAACGGACTTTTCAAACGTCCGAAAATTTTGGTGTGCGAAATTAGTGTGGGCCGCAATATTTAGTGTCCGAAAGTTTTTGCAGTAAAGAAATTTCCCAAGAAAGCATTTTTGCTGTTTAAAAACGTAATGTCTAACGCAATTTTTCAGAGAAAATGCATGTGTTGGGGAGAGCTACTTTGTGAAACATTAAGTAGCTTTTCAACAAAATTCACTTTAGAAATCACTCTCTTCTTCCTTAAGAATGATTATTCAATGGTCATTTCTGACAAGAATCCATTGAAAACTTAAAATCACTATCTGTAAATTAAAGATATTTATCATAAATAAACCAAAGAAAACTGTGAATTGATGTTTTCCACAGTGGTCCAAAATGTTTTTTAAACGCCCGAAATTCCGTGAAAAATATTTATTCGTAGTAGCAGTAGTCCAGTTGACAAATGGGTTGACCCAGAGGAAAGAGGTACGTAGCTGGAATTCACACCAATCGATGCAGAATATTCTTCTCTACAACATATGCAAAATCCGCTAAAATCAGTGCAGGGAAAAGTTTTATGTGAAGTTTCATAAACTGCATTGTTTGGTTTATGCTTCTGTGAAGCCTTAAAAATTATTGAAAATTTAAAACGTTTTCACAAAAGTGGATACAATGATGAGAAGGAACTTGATGAGTAGATTCCGAAAATGCACTTTTTTGTCATATTTGGTGAAGTTATTGATGGGTTATGATAGGTTAATGTTTGAGTGCCCGCTCTCCCCCCTTTGGACCCCCCTTTGGATCTCATTTATTTTCATCATATAAATTCTTTGTTTGCAAACATCAATCCATTTTCGTCATTATTTATTCACGCAGGAACTCGTTCAAGAAATTTGTGAAAATCTGCAAATTTTTCCAAACCATGTTGCATTATTTGGAATCTCCATTGATCAATTCGGTGGCAAGTTATATTTACCATACACAGAGGTTATCAAGGAAGAATTCACAAAGAAGAAAGGATTATACTTCAGGCTGCAATTCAAATCACTTGAATGCGGAGCACTTAGGAAGGAGGATCCCATGGCATTTGGTTATTACCTCTTGCAGGTATGTTCTATGCAGTCATCTTGTAGGCAGCTTTTGTGAATGGAGAGAAAGGGTAGAAGTTCCGGAACAATAGATCTTTCAGCTACTTTGCAATTAGATCTTAAGAGATAGATTACAATGAGTCCCACAGTTATTCCTAACCAGAACATGGCTAACACCGAACTGAGGCCGCTCAAATTGGGATTTTTCTTTATGCTGTACATACACAAAAGCTAGACTAATTTTCCGGCCGTAGCGATTATTTGTTGCGGCAATAAGTAATTAAACGGATGAATTATAGAATTATAAATTATTGAATCATAGGAGACCAGGTTGCTGTTTTTGCTGTTGAGACAATGAACCATAATTTGAGCTTGACATAATTTGGCTAACATTAAAAACCTTGTTAACACCTAAATGACTCTTATAGCTTCTATCGTCAATATCTTTTTTGATCTTTAATAGACGATTCCGGAAAAGATGGCGTCGAGGGGCATTTGACCAAGATGCATTGCGTTTGATGATCGAATTTCTATAGAATCACTGTTGATTCCATTATAAAACGCAATGCATCTTGGTCAAATGCCCCCCGACGCCATCTTTTCCGGAATCGTCTATTGCTTTAGTCTTGTTTTAAGACACCTTCACATTTTTTTGTCGCTCCAATGTTTTAATTTAAAATTTGCAACAAACTGTAACCTGCTCTCCTTATTTATGTTCATAGTTTCATGATTGTGTTTCAGTGTCGACATGACTTCGTGCATGGTCAGTTCAAAGACAATTTGCAAAAATTGCCAGCAGAACCAAAAAAGCAAGAAATGCTGCTTAGAATGCTTATTCTGGAAATGTTGCTCATAGCAAAAGATGAACACATGCAGCAAAGAGATCGAGCAAGCCAACTGCAACAAATTTTCAAGCGAAGGTACGAGTTTGAAAACCATGGGTTGAATTAAATATTTAAGCAATGCACAGACTGCTGTTATACGAAGATCAAAATTTCTATGTTTATTTGAAAGACTAACGGAAACCCACATACTCATGTTGATGGTTTGATTTTACTGTTGTGCATTCGCAATAAGACACTTTTTTCTAAATTCCTGCAAATTAGCTAAAAACCCATTGTTCGAATAACATATGTCTTGCTTATCGAGAACAGAATCATCATTTCTCGCATTTCTGTCTGATCGATCGCTCGTAAATTTCAAAATGTTTTGATTCACAAAAATGTAAATAATGCAAAAACGAAGTTCATGTGAAGTCTAAACTAGAGAACTTCTTCCTTACGATTTTTGATAGAAATTCGTTCGTCATTCACATTTATTTTTGACTTCAGAAGTGAATCACAGTTTTGTTTATTCACGAACGATCGAATACCCAGAACCCTTTTTGAATCACTCAGTAGATTTATCGATAAAAATTGGAAATACAACCATCATAGAGAGCACAGAGGAAAAATTACTAGGCATCACTTTGGACAAAAAACTTTCTTTTAAGACACACGTACAATCGTTATGCAAGACAGCGGGTCAAAGCTTCATTCTCTTTCGCGCATTTCCTACTTACTTGACACCGACAAACTCAAGTATATCATGCATGCATTTATCCTATCCAAGTTCAGCTACTGCCCCTTAGTGTGGATGTTCTGTGACAGACATCTTGATAACAAGATCAACCACATTCACAAAAAGGCACTAAGCATCGCATACAAGGATATTGTTTCTGCTTTTGATGCACTTTTGACGAGAGATAATTCTGTGTCTGTCCACAAACGGAATCTGCAGTTGCTGATGACAGAGATTTACAAAACTAAATTGAATATCACCCCAAGCTTTATGACTGAGATTTTCATTGAGAAGAATCCTCCCTATCATCTTAGAAACAAAAGTCTTTTACATATGCCCAAGGCCCGAACAATTCGGTTTGGGATAGAGAGTATTACTTTCTTGGGATGTAAACTGTGGCATGGACTCCCAAATGACATTAAACAGAACCTGAATATTTCTATCTTTAAAAAACGTATAAAGGAGTGGAAGGGCGATGAATGCAACTGCCGATTATGCAAGACTTTCGTAGCACAGGTTGGGTTCTTGAATTGATCTTGTTTTATTTATATTCAAAACTCGCCTGTAAATATGTATCATATGTATATATAGATATCGTTTATTGTCAGACTCATTAGAATTGTTTTACTTTGCACTTAATAATAATTTTTATTTAATTTTGTTTTTGTTTTAGTAGGCATCAATTAGCCGTAATTTAGCTATCACTTTTAAACGCCTACTATAAAGAAATTAATAATAATAATAATAGAATCTAGAATGCGTTTTGATGGACAATGTATGCTGCATCCTATGAGTAAACAAACGTTTGATCCTCAGTTGTTTATCAATCTCTTGTTACATTTTTAGACACCCATTCAGCATTGAAGATGTCCTCACAAGATATATCGATGAAAGAAACAAAAACAAAAGTGAAGAAGTAAAGAAGTGTAAAAGGATTATCGAGAAGAGTCTGCAAATGTTTAACGACGTAAAAGATCCTGAAATTGATTTTGTTCGGGAAGTTGGATTCTTGCCTGGATATTCTCGGGAAGTTTTCAAAAATTTGAAAAAGGCAAGTACTTGCTTAGTGGTATTCGGTCAAGTAAAGTTTATAGCCTGTATAGACAATATACCTTTTAGCTATTCTACAAAAGAGTCTGGATCGAGCGATATTTTTAAACAATTTTATACGAAAGGTTCGATTGAGTGGCGTTAGAGCTTCTATCACTATTATCAAGATATTATGCAAATTCGAAAATTCTGCAAAATTTATAAAAATATCTTTCGATTCAGACTCGTTTGTAGAATAGCTAAAAGGTCTTTTGACCTTTTAGCTATTCTGCAAAAGAGTCTGGATCGAGCGATATTTTAGTACATTTTTATATGAAAGGATTCGATTGAGTGATGTTAGAGCTTCTATCACTAATTTGCTTATCGAAGAACACAGCTTGGTATAAAATCACATTTCACTTTTCGGCTATCAGGTAATTTCAACTGTGACCATTGACTATTGACTGATGAAAAAAACTTTCTGCATGGTTGATCGCTTTTTCTTTTTCAAAGCATGTCTGAAGTTTTTTTACGGCCAAACGTCTTTCATGACTTTTTATTTTACATAATCAACCTATTTAATATTTTTGAGAGGAAATTTTAATTTTACACGTTTCCTTTGTACAGTTTTCCTTTGTATGAGAGTGTTTAGATACGTTTTATTAGAAAATCATTAAAATTGACTTTTCGATGAAGGATGTCAAACTAATAAACTAATAAACTATGTACAGTAAGGACAGAACATGTTCAGGGTTATGAATTTCTGCAAAATCTGATGGTAGGCAAAAATTAGCCATGGCGAACTTTTTGGATTGCTTTGTTCTTTTATTTGATATAAAAGAACAGAAAGGATGCACCATATGAGCAAATATTGTGCCCTAGAGAACTGTTTAGCTTAACGATACGCCAAAATTCTTTCAAGGCTTGCTATAGAACGTTTTTTATACTTGAAAAAGAAAAGAAATCCACCTACCTTTTACAGTAAAAAATATCAATCTTTTTTGCTTTTGACCATAAATTCTACCGTATGTATCGTGAAAAAACCAATTTAGACCGACCATTTTACATCCAACAGGTTTATGGACACAAAGAGGCAACGATACTTGATGACATTACCATGTACATTCATCCTTCTGAAGGAGTAGCAAGGATGAGAATAATCGATGGAAGATTTGAGGTAAGCTGATAGGTCAATGTACTATATCTGAACTCACTACAGCCAAACCCGCATAAGTCGGACTCGCATATATATGTATAATTCATTTTACAACGATATCCCTTCAGTAAAAATGCTACAATAAGTAATGCAAGTCTCAAAATGAATAAATAAAAACACAATGTATACTGATCTTCCAGGGAGGTGTTCTTGAGGGGGGCTTGAATTTGTTGGATATTCGTATAAGTTGGACAAGTTGGAAAAACTTGAAAGTCTCATCGGTATATTTCTTTTCAAATTTATTCCCATAAGTTGACGTTTGTGAAATGATCTGGCGCATGCGAGTTTGACTGTATATTGAAGTCTTACGGTTATCTTATTGGTGACCTGAGTCATTCAGTCATCTGGCTTTTCAGCAATGTAACTATTCGGCCATGCATTCGTTTATATTATTGTTCAGTCGGTCGGTCGCTCAATCGGACGGTCAATCAGTCAGTCAGTCAGTCAGTCAGTGATTTGAAATATGTAAGCACCGTTAACGTACAAAATTATCAAGACGCAATTTAAAATCGATGCTTTAATGCATTCCGACAGAACTCGACGAGCTATGTTTTAGAATTCTCAACAGTTATATAGAAGATATATCGTCTTCGTAAGTTAGATTAACGGTAGGATTTTACTAAAGCAGATTACAAAGCAAACATATTACAAATTATGTCAACGCATAGGTGAAAAGGTGGCTTCTTAGTTACATAACTTGCCTTTTGAACCTCTTTATTGTTGTCCTTTACGCTGTAACACGAAGTCGAGATTGCGGAAACTTTTATAATGACAATGAGGCTTGGGACAAATTTTGAAAGGACGTTCTGCAGTTAAGTTCCATGGCAACTCTCATTTTGCAGAATGACTTGCAAGAAAGGATTCCGAAGTTCTTAGTTTATGGAAACGTGAATTGCATTCCTTTTATGAAGATGAAATGCATTCCAAGAACTTCTACAGCAGTGTCATAGAATTCGTGTCAGATTCTGCGTCGATTTTATCCGGGATTACTGCTTCTGAAAAGATCTTGATTGGGCTGTTGACCAACCGCCTTATTTGTATATCACGGAGGAGAGCTATTTAGATAAAAATTATTACTGGTTTAATATTTTGCTTCACGATGGGTTCACGACTACACTCTCAGACGGTAAAATTTACGGTGACCTCGTAAAGCGAAAGCTTTCAGGTAGCATTTTGCCATAGCACCAAAATTTAGTTAAGCTGGATTTAATGTTTGGGGAAGCATTGACTAAAGTTGACATTAAAAATCTTGGCTTAGTGTTAAAAACCAAAGCACGCCAGGCTTTAAGGCTTTCCACCGATTTCCAGTTCAGAAACCGCGATATCTGGAAAGTATCTCTTTGAACCTTTTCAACCTGCTTGAAAAGAATATGATTAAACACAAGCAACGCTACTTTGCTTAAGTCTTTTGATTTTTTGAGGAAAATGTTAATTGTTATTTACGGAAAATATATCGAAAAAGTTTTAATAACAGGGACGAGCACTTCGTCTCTCCTTCGTTCCAATATTCTTTATTTTAGATTCTAAACTTCATTTCTAGCGATTCACATCCTTATATTTACGAACAAACTATTTAATGCATCGTTTTCGCTCTATCGATTGTTAGCGATAGCCTCCCTGAATAAAACACCGTTCAATCTTCAAATCGAGCTAGTTGAATGTGCAAGATTAACCAGAATCATGTTTACTTTAATCGCACATTAAGACCGAAAACTTCGAGTTAAAGGGTTTCTGCATGCATACAGTACAAATAGTTTAGGTCGGATTTTTAGTTTTCAGCGAAGAAAGCGTTCGTACCTGTTTCGCACACAAATCTCCAAGGCAAGAAAACTGCGAAGGTATGAATTCACCGCAGTCGCCGTAATTTTTTAAAAGAGAGCATCAAACTTTGTCATAAAACTTATTCAAAATTTGATTTCCATGTCTCAGCAGGTGTCAAATAGCGGCCTTAATTTTTTAGATTAATTTAGAATTAACAATTTGAAGCGATAAAATTTAGAACCAGTGGCGCACGTGTGTTCCATTATTTTTGTCAAAGGAGTATAAAATTAGACCAAGAAAAGGCATAGCTAAACGTACGTGTCAACGCTTTAATCCAACTCTTCGTCATTTCTAGGAAGAGAAAATCACGTTAGAAAGTGAAAGTCATTTTTGCGTTGTTCGAAGATAATTATGTTTGTAATATAATTTTTCCCCGATGGGAAATGAAGTAATCTCATTGCAGTATGTCATGAAATGGAACATGCAGTGTGCAGAGTGGTGCCTTTTATGTCTTGAGTGATATCAGGATTAATTCTGAAAATTCTCCAAGCAGGTGGTCAACACAATCCATTTTATTCCTGTAATAAGTTTTACCCATAACCCGAATGTTATTGCAACTGAACAACCCATACTTAATTGTTTTTGTGGGATGAAGGGTTGTAGTTAGCATAATGCTAGACTTATGATCTGATTCGTTGTTTTCACTCCAAACGTTATTTAACTGAATTTACCTATTCGCTTAAGCTACGACTCATAACCTTACTGCTCAAAAACCGGGGCAAACGGCGCCAACTTTGCGAAAGAGTCTAAGAGCCGTGCTGAAGAAAAAATACCTGCATTCGCGTGCATTTTGCTTTGATGCCCAAACGAATGGAGGACATGGTATCATCAATACTAGCAACGACGAATATAATTTATATTAAAATTAAAAGATTTTCAGAGAGCTGTTTGTCTCAAGATCTTAAGACGTTGATATTGTATGTGCCTAAACTGGTGCTTGAAGACCTTTTGCTGTCATTCTTAAGAATGTTCTCTGAGGCCCAAAATTCGTTGTCCTGGTCTTTGAACAGTTTGTGTATGAGTCCTTGTTGAGCGGTGGTGGGTGGTTGTTGCTGTAGCTGTATAGCGAAACAAGGGGTTCTTGTCGTACGTCTAGCTTAATACATCGAGTTATTAGAAATAGATTTACAGCGAAATGTCGCAATTTTGTACCCCAGGAAATGGACAGGACCATCCTTGGTCAAGAGTGCCTGACTTCCATAAATTACTAAATCAGATAAGCGGTAGACTTGCGCTTACCAACATTTTGTAGACCTTCATAAACTTAGGTTTTCTTTGATTCTTGCCATTTTTTTTCGTTAGCCTAGAAGTTACCCAAAGTATTGTGGCGCAGTGGTGTATTCGTTTTACTTTACGGGCAGAATTGGTCAGACCGAAGGGACTCGAGCCCTCTCCACCACATTAGTGTGATGACGAAAGGTCGTGGACGTGATTAGGGATCCATCCCAGTGCTTGGCGATAGAACCTGCAATCATCTTCCATTTTTTCCAATTTTGCGAGAATTTTTGTCGTTAAAAGAAAAACGCCGAGGTTTTGAAAATAGACCAGATATTTACCCAATTTTTCTTTTTAGTTTCACGCTTATGTTAGGAACTACCAGTAACCCACAGGTTTTGTTGGTTTTTGGTTTATCTATGTCTGATTGTCACAACCACGAAGAAGCCTGGGCGTTTTACTTGGGAACAAACTTATTCTTTATGCGGCGTTCTACTTTAAAGGAAACCAAACACGTAGAACATTGTATGAAAGCCTTTTTCGTTTTTTTTTAGAAAGCGGACGAAAAAACTCCATTTCATAACTTAATAGAACTAGAGTCGAAAAGAACTGAAGACAATCCGGTTGCACCAAATTTCCAACTTATCATCAAAAAGCGGGGCAGCCAACCAGAGGTAAGACTTCACGTGAAAGGGGAATATCGTGGGTTGATTTAATTTATATACCCGCAGGCTCAGAAGCCTTTTTGCGTTTATGAGCCAGTAGCGTTTATGAGCCAGTAGCCTTGTAACTATTTACCATGTTCCTTCGAATTGATAATCGTTCATCAGGGGGGTACTTTGGTATATTTTGGATAGGGATGCCCAGGTTACTTTTTTGGGTCTCAAATTTGGGCAAAAGTTAAGTCAGTCATTTGCAAAATTATTTTTTTGGTTACACGAAATTCTGGATTACTTTTGGGGTCTTAAATATGAGAAAAATGAAAAACTAGAGAAAAACATGATTTACAAACAACATTAAAATCAAGCAACATTATTCAAATCAAAATACTTAAATAATATTTCGCGAAATCTTTCAGTTAGGGCACTTTTCAAAGATTTAAGATGCTGAATTCATAATCACAAGAATATTCAGTTATTGTAGGGTACGAACAATATTATTTTGGGCCTGGTTTTATGCGAGAAACTATTTTTCGGTTGATATTTTGTACCCCAGCCTGAGCACCCCTTCCCTAAATATACCGGAGTACCCCCTCCCCCCTGTGAATCATTCAGTAGCTAACATGCAAATGCAGATCTGACAATTTAGATGGTCGAAAACGTCACTTCGTACCCAAGTTTAGGCCAATTTTTTCAAATTTCTTTTCTCAGATTCGTTAAAATAGGCCTTAAAACCACTGATCAGATTTTCTAACTTTTTATCATAGTTTCATTTTTATTCAAGCTAAACAATAGTTTTAATGTATTTTTCTTTCTGGTGGTGGATATTTTTTGCAACAAAATAATCAAAATTAAGATTAAGCATCAGTAAAACAGAGTTATCGGCATTTTCCAGAACGGTGGCAATGATTTGCACTGTGATTTTCTGCTCTCGATTTGGCCTAAATGCCGCCATTATTGCTCAAATCAAATTGAAACTGCCTTTCAAGCTTCAGTCAATGGTCAACTCCTTTGTAGTGATAATAAAGATAACTTAATGAGTGAGAATCTACTTTAGGTCACAATATACTACATTTTAGGCCACATAAGCGAGGCATCATTGTCCGTGCTGTTACTGGTAGCTTTTTATCAAACTTGAAATATCTGAGATTTCACGGCAAGGCAAGAAAAGAATGCTTTTCTGTTTGCTTACAGGTTGTGTTATCAGACTCAGAAGATGATCTCCGATGTATGGCTTCATTCATTGACGGGTACTACAGGCTACTGGAAAATCAGTATGTCTCGTTGGTTGGTATGTGCATCTTCTGTTTTTGACAAGCTGTATTCGTTAAATACCGTAAAAGCTCTGCAGGGTGTATAAAAAGGCTACCGGTTGAAAACTTTAAATTTCTCTGGAATGAAAGGTCTGATGTGAATGAGATAGTGATATTCTGAAAGCCCTACTCGTGTACTTTCATTTAATGTATGGTTTTTGCAAAATAGGTCGCTAGGGAATTCGCAAGCAAGAAAAAAAAGTAAATTTATGTCAAAATGAGGCAGCACTTCTTTTCGACATTGTTCTCGTTGTATCGTTTGATGTAATTCGGTCCTTTGTCCTTTCATTTTGCGTTGGGTCAGTCATCGGTGAGATGAAAGCAGTAACATAGTTGTAAATAAAACATCTGTTCATCAGAAACTATCTCACATTAGTTGAAATATTTGCTTTAACAATTTCTTCGGAAACACATGGCGCAGCTAAAGTTATTGGAAAGAGTTTTCGCTGTTGAAAGGTTTTGTCAACAACAGTATTGCTTCCTTCCAAAATAATTAAATATGTTAGGAATGTTACTGTGCAAACTTCTTGTGTTGATTACAGAATCAGAGCAATTAAACAATTTGCTATGTTAGTTTTTTGCTTCCTACAAACATACGATTACGACAATGTCTAAAAGAGATGCTACTTCACTTTGACCTTGCTTACTTTTTGCTCCTTGTGAATTCTCTAGACACCTATTTTGCAAAAATATACATCAAATGAAAGCATACGAGTTGGGCTTTCACAAAATATCCATCTCATTTATGTCAGTCCTTTCATTTCAGAGAAAATTAGATTTTTCGATCTGTAGCCTTTTTTATACACGCGGTATTAGGCCCCCAGGGGACTAATTTCATTTTGGAGCTTCCTGAGGAGGGGCTTAAAGAGTGGGTTTTGTTAGAGAAGGGGGGCTTATTCGCAAAGTCAAATGAAAAGGCTATAAACGATAGCTTTTTTGGCGTTATACCTCATATGTTGCGGAAACGTACACTTTTACGAATCACATACACAAATTCAAAGCAGTTTTAATCTGAGGTCATATCAAAATTAACATCCAAACTTCTTTTAGCTAAATAAATGGAAGATTGTTGGTATCTTCTCGCTTTAGATATAGGTAGGGGGGCTTAACAGAGAGGGGGGCTTATATCCGTATCTTTCTTTAGCCTATTTGAAGCCTAATACACGTGTATATTTCGCCGTTCATTGGTCACAGAAAATCCTCGGCTAATGTATGAAAACGAAGAAAAGAGAATAGAGGGATTGCATATATTGGAAAGAAGCCAATCATCGATCCAATTAGTCATTTTAGCCGAACATTAAGAGACACGTTGTGGCTTATTTCAAATAAGTGCATTGTTTATATTATCGTTTCTTCTCTCAAAGGTTTATTATTATTATTATTATCAATTTATTTAAAGTTGGCAACTTACATAGCTATATAAATATATGAAAAAGCTAATTCAAGCCAACAAATTAATTACAAAGTTACATCAGAATAAATACAAGTAAAACTAGTCAATAAAATTACAAAATTCATATAAAACCTATATCAAAACAAGATGTATAAAACTATAAAAAGCCGAGTCCAGGAATGTATTGTTTGCAAAGTCTGCAATCGCAGTACTTTAGTATCCCCTGACGTTTTCATCCGACGTTTTCTTGTGACCAGTGTCAAATGAATATCTTGAACAAATGGTTCTGTTGTTATTCAGGTTTTATAACGCTCGATTACTTTAAGACAGAACCATTTATTATGACATGAATGGATAAAAGGGTCCCTCTACTCTTTCTAACCACATTTCCCACGGTTGCCAAAGTTTTTCGCCTACACATCTACGTTCATATTCAGTTTTATATCATATCAAGTTTTTAATTCTTTTTACAGGCCCTCAAGAGACTGATCGTATTGCACATGGACCAATTGAGTAAGTCAGCATATAGATAATTTGCAATTTATACACCACTAGTTCCTTTATTGGATCTAATTGTGTTATGTTGATTTATTAATGTAGAATTATGCTTGCAGAATAAGAGGTGTAGAGATTGATTAGTTAACCGTTTTACAAGACGAAAAAGGGGATACTAAAGTAGTACTACTTTCAATTATGCCACGGGCGAGAAAACACTTTTGGTTTATAAAGCACGACCAGGAAATCGAAAATTTCAGAAAAGTTGAGATTTTGCATTGTATGGGGAAAGGAGCCGTAAGCCGTGTAAAAAGTCATACTGGCCAATATCTATTTTCGTATTGGTATTTTATATCTTAAAGGGTCAGACAGTGCGACCGAAGATTGCCCCCAGTAATTGTGCCCCGCCCGTCCTCAGGAGTGAACGTTTTTTTAGTTGCAGAGCCAGCTCAATAGCCGCCACTTCATGCTAAGTTCGCATCCGCATCTACTTTTGCCACTTATTGGAGCTCCTATTCAAGTAGAGGAGTTTTCTTTGCTCTTAATTGATGACTGAGCTAAAAGAGGAACTTGTTGCCGTCATCCTTTGCTTCTCATGGGATTGCAATTGTTTTGATTCGTTGATGTGCCATAAACCTCAAGGGATATTGGTAAAATATCCCTGACTCCATATTTAGCTCAATGGTTTATCAACCCATCACTTTCGCTCATATCTTTCTTAGGCATCAAGTGTCTGCGCAGTTACTCGACGCATGCCATTGTGAAGAAGGAGAATTTCTTATCAGAGAGCATCGTAAAGCTCATGGGAAATTCGTGCTAACTGTCAAAATGGCGGATAAGATCAAACATTACGAAATACATTTTGAAAAGGAACCAAATTCAACTGTCAAGAAGTACTTCATCCAACCTGGTAATTCTTTCTCGACAATTGATGAGCTGATTAACTATTACCAGGAAAATACGGTAGGTTCTAGAATGAATAATTAATATTATGATAGAAGTAATCAAATTTACGATGAAGAGGCTCATACCTACTAACTATCTGGTGTTCAAAATCCATTTATACTTGGTAATCTCAGGTGGTCCTCAAAATTGAAATCCTGAGGTGATAGGTTGGCCTTGTGCTTACTGCTCTCGCCTTCTGTGAGGAAAGTTGCGAGTTTGAGCCCTTGGCTGGCCGCCTGAGGAATTATCACCTTTCATCCTGAAAAGTTCTGTATGCTTCTCTCCTCGGAGAAAAGCTTAAAGTCCTCAGGATGAGTCGCCAATAGGGGTGGTCTGGTCGAGACTTCGGTTATGGACTCCTTGTCGGTCCTTCGTCAAGTCGATACACTAAAAAGGCAAACTAAACTCTCCTCGTTTTTAAAGGCTTTATTTCCAAATAAGGTATCCAATTGGCTTTGTAAACGCTTTGTTGAATACCGAAGGGTGCTTTAATGCACTTAAGAGCTCATGCAACTGATAGCGGATCTTTCATTCCGAAATTACGAGTGAGTTTCTGAAAACGGTTGATTAAAAAACTTCCAAGAAACCTCTGAAATGCTAAAATTTCTCCAGCTTTGCTACTTTACAACAAGGTCGAAACATTTGTTATGCATTTGAATGATAAAAATGGGACTCACAACCGACTAAAGCTTTCATGAATACCTTTGAGGCAACACAAATTTTTAAGGCTCGTTGCAATTGTTCGCAAAGCCACATCAGATGTCAGGTTTCGAGTCTTGGTTTCGTGTGCCAAACGGATTACTGTCGTTGACGTTGAGTATTGATTCTTTGACGTTGCATACTTTTTTAAGACGATGTACATTTTGAATCCTTTTTCTTCACGTTGTTCAAGTCAAGCATCCACAGTTGTTGTATTGTGCATCGAAATAATACCGTAATACTGTAGCTTTCCTAAACTTTATAACATTTACATTGCTTACACAAGTTTTCTTTTAATTGTTATGGTTTTCTATCATTATGTTGCTATTTACTACTTCACTATTGAGCACTTTTATTCCCAGAGGTATTGTTACAAAGTTCTTGTGTTATTGCCAGATAGTCTTAATACAGATTATCCTTTTTTATTCTGTTATTGTTTCCGATATCGCTAAGTTCTGAGTTCAAAGCTACTTTTACTTGTAAAATAGATATAGAAACTACTGATTTTTTTGCTTCATTAAAGTAAATCAACGGAGTTAAAAACTGCTTAGCTAGTGGGACTGGGAAAATCTAAATATAACCTATTGCATTTGATATTTTCGATTGATGAAAACAGTAGGAACGTAGGGGCACGTGTCCTTCTTTTTGTTTTATATTTAGACTAGATCGCTATATCTCCTTTCATTTACTTTAAGCAATCAGGTTTTAATTTTCGATTCATTGCACTTCACTGCTTCTTTTGCCAGACATTTAGCTCATGCTGTCCAAATTAGGGGCTTGAAACTTCCCGTCCCGTTTAGATGTTAATCTCATGAGTTCAGATCGATATAATTACCACTTATTGCTAATTGTTGCTTTTTTGTTTCAGAACGACAACGCTATTGTTTTGAAGAGAAATATCAAACCGAGTAGCACGGGTAATGCTTCATCCGAATAATTTTTTTTAGATTCAATTAAAATTTTTACAATCCAAGATACTATTAACACTACTTACAAACTACTTAACGATACTGCAAGGACGATACCAAGGAGAGCAAAAGGCTATGACTCTCCGTGGCCATTACATAGAAACTAAGGTCTGTCTCCAATTACATGTTAGGTGAAAATTTCCGTGAACAGTACAATTGAAGTGTTTTGCATGAGTAATTTTGCGTTATCACAAATCTCACGTGACATCTAATTTGGGATAGACTTTTAAAACTACATAGAATTACATGAAACTACTACGAACAAACACAATATATACGAGAAGGACTTGGTTGCTTGGTGGTTGTTTGGTGAATACGGTGTATGGAATACCGACCAGTATTGTTGATGCAACGTAGTCTTACAATCTGACTGTTCGTTGAGGCGGCCAGCCGAGCCAATTGTTTGGCTCACCAATCAGAGAGCAGCATTTGCAGTCGAGAGCCAAATATGGGCGAATAGCACTCAAATAACGCGCTCTGATTGGTTGATCAAGTTGTCATGACAATAATGCCGACAGACGTTGATTCTCGCAGCTTCGAGCAGAACGGGCGGATCTAATTTGTCTTTAAAAAGGAAGCTTATTCCGAAAAGTTCAAGTATTAAAACTTTTTGGATCAAGGAAAGATCCTTAACAGTCCTACTAAGTAGTTTGTTCATGTTCAAGTCCCGGAACCTCGAATTTTTAAGCGTTTTAGCATCTTTTTTTCGATGAAATAGCTTAGGCCATCGAGGCTTTGTGGTGGTCGTCTCAACTTACAGTTAGATCATGAGTCGTAGTTGTAGCGATGGATCAGTTCAGGCAAGGAGCGAAACTACAACTATGTAAAGTGAGGTGAGGTGAGGTGAGGTGAAGTTGCGGTTTTTAGCGCCAAGCGCTGGGATCGCAGAAATAGAGAAGACCTAATCGAGTCCGCGACCCCTTGTCATGACGCTGAAATGGTGGGGCTCTACCTGGGATCGAACCCTGTCCGCCTGACTGTTCTGGCTGCAAAGTCAGAGGATTACACCGCTGCGCCACAACACCTTCAAAGTCCAGATGTAACGCAGCGTTATCTCGAGCCGAACTGTATAAGTTTGAATTATTCGGTCCTATGAGCAACCATTCGAATTTCTGGCAATGATGAGTTTTTCAGGTCATTGTAGGGACCTTTCTTGTGTGATAAAATGTCTACCAAGCAGTTAAAAATATATTTGTCTTAATTTTAAACTCGTTTCTCAAGTGTCATTTTCAAAATCTGTCATTTCTAGGTCTTATCCACTTAAGCCAATATTTATGAAAACAGATACCAGTTATGGCAAAAAGGAATGGTCTACCTGTAAAATACTTAAGTATCAAATTCGATTTTCAAGCTTGATAAAAGCAAACATTTTGACAACTATTTTCTTTTGTAACAAGAATTGGCAAGTCGTATTTTTTGATATTGAAGGATTTTAATTGATATTACCAGATATGAGAATGAATTTAGTACCAATTGCTTGTTTTTATTAATTAGCCCATTTTTGCAATTTTATTCAATGTTTTTCGTTATCTTTTAGGGCCGATGCCTTTCATCAATTCAATAAAAGCAACACAGTCCATGCCAGTTCTAACAAGAGCTGTGTCTCAACCACCATCAAGACCACAGGGTTACGAAGTGCAGTTAATTGATTCCAAATCCATTGTTAAATCAGTCGAGCTACCCAAGGTAATCAATAAAGTCATATTTCTTGTCATATTCGCCCCTGTGATTTTCTTGTCATTTTGTGTTTTGAAATAGAATCGGGTCTTTTAACTGAAAATACAATGTTTCAAAGCCACGATCACGAACACAAGGCTATGAAGTACTGTTGATTGTCGGAACCCATACTTAAATTGGTATAGCCACGTGAGGTAGTTGAGTAAGTTACATTTGAATAGAAAACCCGTCCTGTCTTGTCATGTTGTGTTTTGCAATAGAATCAGATCTTTTATTGAAAAGGTCTTAAAGCCACGATCACGAACACAAGGCTATGAAGTACAATTTATTTAGTGGGAATCCAAATCGGGCGAGCTACGCGAGGTAGTTGATTAAGTTACATTTCAATAGAAAACCCCTATCATTTTCTTGTCGTGTTGTGTTTTGAAATAGAATCAGGTTTTTTATCTGAAACTAGCAACCCATAAGTTCAACATTCCTCGGCACAACCATGTAGCTATGAAGTGCAGCTAATTGAATTACCGTCCACTGTCATTTGCCAAATCTGTAGAGCCAGAGCTACCCAAGGTGAATTGGTAAAAGCCTATATCTAGCAGTAAGAATCCACATTATTACATCGGCATGTTAGGGCATTGAATTTGTTTTTATCTGAATCATTCGCTCACAAGCTTTTGCATCCACCACCACGAACACACGGTTATGAAATGCAATTTATTTATTGTTTCAGATGTTTATCTTTGTTCTTGTTATGGAGATATTGATTGATTGATTGATTGATTGATTGATTGATTGATTGATTGATTGATTAAATCCTAAATTTAGGAAGCAATCTACATTCGTGTCATGTTGGGAGTACATCATATTAGGTCCTTGCCATTTTTTTGTATTCCATTAAAAATTTTACTACACGTATTACGGATTACACTACTTATAATCTACATTACTATACTATTGTACAAGGACAATACCACGGGGAGCAGCAGACTTTGCTAATATGCAACAGACTTTGCAAATTAACTAGAACAATTTGTACGAACATCACCGAGACATGATATGTTGCCGAGAAGCTATCGTTTGTGCGACAATGTGTCAAAGAAAACTGTCGATGAGGTACAAATCAAGGTTTCGTATGTTATTACAGGGAAGATTTGGAACTGTCTGGCAATGCCTCCAGCGTAAAGAAGGACCCTCCCAAAAAGCCGCTGTGCGTGAATTTCAACGAGATGAGATAAGTCAAATGGTAAGTATAGACAATCTTTCATGTCAATTGAATTTTCACTTCTTCATGATAACTGAAATGCGAATACAAAACAGACGAGGTTTCTGTATTTTTTCTAGTCTGCGGTGCGACCTCTACAGGGGAGGAAAAATCGAGGAAAAGGAAATACCAATATTTTCTTTTCCTCAACTTTTCCTCCCCTGTAGAGATTGAACCGCAAACTACAGTCTGGTCTTCTGACGTCATTTTCGACTAAGGGACTGGAATCCAGGGAAGTGGTCTCAAAGGACGTCTAGTAAAGAAGCGGTATCTAAACAACTTAAGTCCATTTCGGTTGAATGGTTCAGCAAGTTCAAGATGGAAGGTGAAGGACTCGAAATAATAGCGATAGAATAGATTTGCTGAATTTTGAGCCAATGCTGGCCTGCTAGGATCCGCCAAGGCCGCCAGGATTTGTTTTGATAAAAGTTTCTCGAAAGGCAGGATAAACAAAAAATCAATCGAACTTTACAAGCTAATGCGAGTATGAATTTCTGGTGGATAGTTTCAAAATTTGGTGAACTAGTTCTTACATGCGCCAAGTAATGACCTGTCTAGACAGACACATAAAAGATAAAAAATTAAAAAATTCGAATGTTTTGATATCTAAAATTAAATCAAAAGCGGAAGAAATTGCGAAACTTTGAACCTCATTCAACTATGGTGTGCTTGCCATAAATTCAACTTGACACCATTCTCATTCATACGTGGAGCAGACAGCGCAGAGCCCAGAGCCCAGAGCTCATTATATTNTACTTTAGTATCCCCTGACGTTTTCATCCGACGTTTTCTTGTGACCAGTGTCAAATGAATATCTTGAACAAATGGTTCTGTTGTTATTCAGGTTTTATAACGCTCGATTACTTTAAGACAGAACCATTTATTATGACATGAATGGATAAAAGGGTCCCTCTACTCTTTCTAACCACATTTCCCACGGTTGCCAAAGTTTTTCGCCTACACATCTACGTTCATATTCAGTTTTATATCATATCAAGTTTTTAATTCTTTTTACAGGCCCTCAAGAGACTGATCGTATTGCACATGGACCAATTGAGTAAGTCAGCATATAGATGTTTTGCAATTTATACACCACTAGTTCCTTTATTGGATCTAATTGTATTATGTTGATTTATTAATGTAGAATTATGCTTGCAGAATAATAGGTGTAGAGATTGATTAGTTAACCGTTTTACAAGACGAAAAAGGGGATACTAAAGTAGTACTACTTTCAATTATGCCACGGGCGAGGAAACATTTTTGGTCTATGAAAGCACGACCAGGAAATCGAGAATTTCAGAAAAGTTGAGATTTTGCATTGTATGGGGAAAGGAGCCTTAAGCCGTGTAAAAATTCATGCTGGCCAATATCTATTTTCATATTGGTATTTTATATCTTAAAGGGTCAGACAGTGCGACCGAAGATTGTCCCCAGTAATTGTGCCCTGCCCGTTCTTAGGAGTGAACGTTTTATTGGTTGCAGAGCCAGCTTAACAGTTGCCAGCTTAACAGTTGTCACTTTATGATGCTAAGTTTATATCCGCATTTACTGTTGCCACCTATTAGAGCTTCTAGTCAAGTAGAGCATAGGCTCCAAATCTTTAAAAAACATTACACGGATCGTTAATGCTTCTTTCGTTTGATTTTATGGCTTGAAAGGAACTTCAGATACGTTGCTATAATCCTATATGTAGCATTTCTAATATCTTAATTATTTTCACAATAACAGCGGTTTTCATTTTACTGAAAGAACTCGTGAAAAGTTTTGAAAAAAATTAAAATAATCCTAGATCCTAAATTAAAATATGAAAAACGCTACAATCTTCAGGAAAGCCATAGTTTATGAAAGTCTATAATATGGCTGCAAGCAGAATTCTGTAGCTTTTCTAGTTTACGATTTAGCAATTTGATGACGTCACATTCTCAAAACTGGCCCAAGCAAAGAAGACGCTGTGATTCTGAAAATATTCAAGGTATCAGAAATGCTACATATAAGATTATAGAAAAATACTTGAAGTTCCTTTCAAGCTATTGAATCAAACAGAAGATGCATTAACCATCCGTGCAATGTTTTTTCAAAGATACCAAAGATTTGGAGACTATGCTGTCAAGTAGAGGAGTTTTCTTTGCTCTTAATTGGTGACTGAGCCAAAAGAGGAACCTGTTACCGTCGTCCTTTGCTTCTCATGGGATTGCAATCGTTTTGATTCGTTGATGTGCCATAAACCTCAAGGGATATTGGTAAAATATCCCTGACTCCATATTTAGCTCAATGGTCAATATATCAACCCCATCACTTTCGCTCATATCTTTCTTAGGCATCAAGTGTCTGCGCAGTTACTCGACGCATGCCATTGTGAAGAAGGAGAATTTCTTATCAGAGAGCATCGTAAAGCTCATGGGAAATTCGTGCTAACTGTCAAAATGGCGGATAAGATAAAACATTACGAAATACATTTTGAAAAGGAACCAAATTCGACTGTCAAGAAGTACTTCATCCAACCTGGTAATTCTTTCTCGACAATTGATGAGCTGATTAACTATTACCAGGAAAATACGGTAGGTTCTAGAATGAATAATTAATATTATGATAGAAATAATTAAAATTACGATGAAGCGGCTCATACCTACTAACTATCTGGTGTTCAAAATCCATTTATACTTGGTAATCTCAGGTGGTCCTCAAAATCAAAATCCTCAGGTGATAGGTTGGCCTTGTGCTTACTGCTCTCGCCTTCTGTGAGGAAAGTTGCGAGTTTGAGCCCTTGGCTGGCCGCCTGAGGAACGATCACCTCTCACCCTGAAAGGTTCTGTATGCTTCTCTGCTCGGAGAAAAGCTTGAAGTCTTCGGGATGAGTCGCCAATAGGGGAAGTCTGGTCGAATTCGGTTATGGACTCCTTGTGGGTCCTTCGTCAAGTCGATACACTAAAGAGGCAAACTAAACTCTCCTCGTTTTAAAGGCCCAAATAAGGTAACCGCTTGGCTTTGTAAACGCTTTGTTGAATACCAAAGGGTGCTTTAATGTACTTAAGAGCTCATGCAACTGATAGCGGATCTTTCATTCCGAAATTGCGAGTGAGTTTCTGAAAACGGTTGATTCAAAAAGCTTCCAAGAAACCTCTGAAATGCTAAGATTTCTCCAGCTTTGCTACTTTACAACAAGGTCGAAACACTTGTTATGCTTTTGAATGATAAAAATGGGACTCACAACCGACTAAAGTTTTCATGAAAACCTTTGAGGCAACACAAATTTTTAAGGCTCGTTGCAATTGTTCGCAAAGCCACATCAGATGTCAGGTTTTGAGCGTCGGTTTCGTGTGCCAAACGGATTGCTGTCGTTGAGTATTGATTCTTTGACTTTGCATACTTTGTTAAGACGATGTACATTTTGAATCCTTTTTCTTCACGTTGTTCAAGTCAAGCATCCACAGTTCTTGTATTGTGCATCGAAATAATACCGTAATACTGTAGCTTCCCTAAACTTTATAACATTAACATTGCTTACACAAATTTTCTTCTAATTGTTATGGTTTTCTATCATTATGTTGCTATTTACTACTTCACTATTGAGCACTTTTATTCCCACAGGTATTGTTACTGAATTCTTGTGTTATTTGCGAGAGAATAGTCTTAATACAGATTGTCCTTTGTTTATTCTGTTATTGTTTCCGATATCGCTAAGTTCTGAGTTCAAGGCTACTTTTACTTGTAAAACAGATCTATAAACTACTGATTTTTTTGCTTCATTAATCAACGGATTAAGTAAATCAACGGAGTAAATCAAGTGCTTAGCTAGGGGGACTGGGACGATCTATATATAACCTATTGCATTTGATCTTCTCGATTGATGAAAACAGTAGGAACGTAAGGGGCACGTGTCCTTCTTTTTGTTTTATATTTGGACTAGATCGCTATATCTCCTTTCATTTAATTTAACCATTCAGACTTTGCATCATATCAGGTTTTAATTTTCGATTAATTGCACTTCACTGCTTCTTTTGCCAGATATTTAGCTCATGCGGTCCAAATTGGGGGCTTGAAACTTCCTATCCCGTTTGAATGTTAATCTCATAAGTTCAGATCGATATAATTACCACTTATTGCTAATTGTTGCTGTTTTTTTTTTTCAGAACGACAACGCTATTGTTTTGAAGAGAAATATCAAACCGAGTAGCACGGGTAATGCTTCATCCGAATAATTTTTTTTAGATTCAATTAAAAGTTTGCAATCCAAGATACTATTAACACTACTTACAAACTACTTGACAATACTGCAAGGGCGATACCACGGAGAGCAAAAGGCTATGACTTCTCCGTGGCCATTACATAGAAACTAAGGTCTGTCTCCAATTACATGTTCGGTGAAACTTTCTGTGAACAGCACAATTGAAGTGTTTTTGCATGAGTAATTTTTCGTTATCGCAAATCTCAAGTGATATTTAATTTGGGATAGACTTTGAAACTACATAGAATTACATGAAACTACTACGAACAAACAAAACGTATACGAGAAGGGACTTGGTTGCTTGGTGGTTGTGTGGCGAATACGGTGTTTGGAATACCGACCAGTATTGTTGATGCAACGTAGTCTTACAATCTACCTGTTCGTTGAGGCGGCCAGCCGAGCCAATTTTTTGGCTCACCAATCAGAGAGCAGCATTTGCAGTCGAGAGCCAAATATGGGCGAATAGCACTCAAATAACGCGCTCTGATTGGTTGATCAAGTTGTCATGACAACAATGCCGACAGAAGTTGACTCTTGCAGCTTCGAGCAGAATGGGCGGATCTAATTTGTCTTTTAAACAGGAAGCTTATTGCTGAAAAGTTCAAGTATTTAAACTTTTTGGATCAAGGAAAGTTTCTTCTAAGTGCTACTAAGTAGTTTGTTCATGCTCAAATCCCGGAACCTCGAATTTTTAATGCGTTTTAGCATCGGTGTTTTCGATGAAATAGCCTAGGCCATGAGGTGGTCGTCTCAACTTACAGGTACATGATGGGTTGTAGTTGTAGCGATGTATCAGTTCAGGCAAGGAGCGAAACTACGACGATGTAATAAATCTAGATGTAACGCAGCGTTAAAGTCGAGCCGAACTGTAAAAGTTTGAATTATTCGGTCTTATGAGCAACAACTCGAATTTCTGGCAATGATGAGTTTTTCAGGTCGTTGTAGGGACCTTTCTTGTCTGATAAAATGTCAACCAAGCAGTTAAAGATATTTTTTTCCTGATTTTACTGATTTTAAACTCGTTTCGAAAGTTTCATTTTCATAAACTGTAATTTCTAGGTCTTATCCACTTAAGTCAATATTTATGAAAACAGATAATTTTTATGGCAAAGAGGAAGGTCTACCTGTATATTCCTTAACTATCAAATTAGATTTTCAAGCTTGATAAAGCCGAACATTGAGGTATATATGGTAGCCACTAAGTAACGAAAAGAGTAAGAAGCTAACATTTTGACAACTATTTTCTTTTGTAACAAGAATTGGCAAGTCATATTTGTTGATCTGAAAGGATTTTATCGATGTTACCAGATATGAGAATGAATTTAATACCAATTGTTTGTTTTTATTAATTAACCCATTTTTGCAATTTTATTCAACGTTTTCTGTTATTTTTAGGGCCGATGCCTTTCATCAATTCAATAAAAGCAACACAGTCCATGCCAGTTCTAACAAGAGCTGTGTCTCAACCACCACCAAGACCACAGGGCTACGAAGTGCAGTTAATTGATTCCAAGTCCATTGTCAAGTCAGTCGAGCTACCCAAGGTAATAAATGAAGTCTTTTTTCAATATAGCGCCGCTGTGATTTTCTTGTCATTTTGTTTTTGGAAGTAAAATGAGGTCTTTCAACTGACAATACAATGTTTCAAAGCCACGATCACGAACACAAGGGTATGAAGTGCAGTTGGTTGGGTCGGAACCCATACTTAAATTTGTATAGCCACGCGAGGCAATTGATTAAGCTACATTTCAATAGGAAACCCCTTTCTTGTCATTTTGTGTTTTGAAATAGAATCAGGTCTTTTAACTGAAAAAAGGTCCCAAAACTACAATCACGAACACAAGGCTATGAAGTAAAATTTATTGATTCGGAATCCATACTTAAATCGGTATAACCACGTGAGGTAATTGAGTAAGTTACATTGCAATAGAAAACCCTTCTGTCTTTTCATTTTGTGTTTTGAAATAGAATCAGGTCTTTTAACTGAAAAGAAGGTCCCAAAACCACGATCACGAACACAAGGCTATAAAGTACAATTTATTGATTCGGAATCCATACTTAAATCGGGCGAGCTACGCAAATTGATTAAGTTACATTTCGGTAGAAAACCCCATCACTTTCTTGTCGTGTTGTGTTTTGAAATAGAATCAGGTTTTTTATCTGAAACTAGCAACCCATAAGTTCAACATCCCTCAGCACAACCACGTAACTATGAAGTGCAGGTGATTGAATTACCGTCCACTGCCATTTGCCAAATCTGTAGAGCTAGAGCTACCCAAGGTGAATGGGTAAAAGCCTATATCTAGCAGTAGGAATCCACATTATTACATCGGCATGTTAGGGCATTGAATTAGTTTTTATCTGAAACATTCGCTCACAAGCTTTTGCATCCACCACCACGACCACACGGTTATGAAATGCAATTGATTTATTGTTTCAGATGTTTATCTTTGTTCTTGTTATTGAGATATTGATTGATTGATTGATTGATTGATTGATTGATTGATTGATTGATTAAAACCTAAATTTTGGAAGCAATCTACATTCGTGTCATGTTGGGAGTACATGATATTAGGTCCTTGCCATTTTTTTAAATTTCATTAAAAATTTTACTACACGTATTACGGATTACACTACTTATAATCTACATTACAATACTACAAGGACGATACCACGGGGAACAGAAGACTTTGACATAACATGAAAAAAATGTAAAACTAAAAAGAGCAAAAAGAAGAAAGAAACTACATACAAATATACGTAGTTACTACAAACGATTAAATACCTAAGTCTGTTTCACATTATATGTCAGGCCAAGTTAATGACATTGAACAGTCGCTGATGGAGAATCCCCTCTTGGAGCCTTTTTTGATCGGCCTGCCAGCTAATACGCAACAGACTTTACAAATTAACTAGAACAATTTGTAAGAACGTCACCGAGACATGATATGTTGCCGAGAAGCTATCGTTGATGCGACAATGTGTCAAAGAAAACTGTCGATGAGGTACAAATCAAGGTCTCGTATGTTATTACAGGGAAGATTTGGAACTGTCTGGCAATGCCTCCAGCGCAAAGAAGGACCCTCCCAAAAAGCCGCTGTGCGTGAATTTCAACGAGATGAGATAAGTCAAATGGTAAGTATAGACAATCTTTCATGTCAATTGAATTTTCACTTCTTCATGATAACTGCACTGCGAATACAAAACAGACGAGGTTTCTGTATTTTTTCTAGTCTGCGGTGCGACCTCTACAGGGGAGGAAAAATCGAGGAAAAGGAAATACCAATATGTTCTTTTCCTCAACTTTTCCTCCCCTGTAGAGATTGAACCGCAAACTACAGTCTGGTCTTCTGACGTCATTTTCGACTAAGGGACGAGGTCTTAAAAAGGACGTCTAGTAAAGAAACGGTAACTAAACAACTTAAGTCCATTTCGGTTGAATGGTTCAGCAAGTTCAAGATGGAAGGTGAAGGACTCAAAATAATAGCGATAGAATAGAGTTGCTGAATTTTGAGCCAATGCTGGCCTGCTAGGATTCGTCTCTGCTAGGATCCGCCAAGGCCGCCAGGATTTGTTTTGATAAAAGTTTCTCGAAAGGCAGGATAACCAAAAAATCAATCGAACTTTACAAGCTAATGCGAGTATGAATTTCTGGTGGATAGTTTCGAAATTTGGTGAACTAGTTCTTACATGCGCCAAGTAATGACCTGTCTAGACAGACACATAAAAGATAAAAAATTAAAAAATTCGAATGTTTTGATATCTAAAATTAAATCAAAAGCGGAAGAAATTGCGAAACTTTGAACCTCATTCAACTATGGTGTGCTTGCCATAAATTCAACTTGACACCATTCTCATTCATACGTGGAGCAGACAGCGCAGAGCCCAGAGCTCATTATATTCTTTAACCATCATCNTGTGGAGATTTAATGGAGCTGTCTTCGTTGAGTATCACTACTTCGTTGTCTTCTGAAGTACTCGAGTCTATTTGTGAAATGGTTGATCAAATGTTCACCCCACACGGATTGTTTTTATATTTAAGGCCAAAACATCAACTGTGTATAGTTAGTCTTGTGGAAGAGCTATCACCGTACCAGATTCCACTTCTTGGTTATTTGCTATATGTATAGGACCTACTCTTTCCCTATAATTTAGAAAGTTCATCAAAGACAGACGGACAGCTGATCAACGATTTCGCAAACAGCCCCTTGGTTAGCCCCCCCCATCCCCCAAAGCAAATGGCATCAATATAATTTTGCCCCTCTATCAAGATATATCCTTCTCTCTTGTTGATTATTTCTGTTTTCGATTCAGGCATTCGAAAAAATTATCAGTAACTACAAGCAAATGGCACATCGAATGTTTATCCGGCTAACTGGCTGTTCATTAAGCACTGATGAAAGAAAATTCCTTGCTTTCGAGTTTATGGATGGAGGTCGGTTAGACGAATATCTTCATAGTAACAGGTAAGATTAATATTTTTTCTAAGATTTGTTGCTTTACACTTGTAAAGCTTTTCACATTTGAAAATTTAGACCTTGTTTGAGTCAGTCTGACAAGTGATTGCTGATTTATAGCACAAGAAAGTTAAAATAATGGGCTGCTTCAAACCAGCATTGCAATTCCTTTGTTCTCCAAACATGTCAATAATCAAGTAAATATTCTAGTGTTCTCGTGTTGTATTTGAATTGTTTCTACATTTGGAAAGGGCTGATAGCGTTGTTTATTTATAACACCATACTATTATTCCTTTCCAAACCTTGAACAAAAATTAATATGCAATGCTAAAACCCTTTCTCGTAACATTTGCTTGATTTTGTGATTTTTAGAGATCAAAGGAACTGCTGTTTTGAAGAAAATAATTATTTTGACTTTATTTTGCCATAAATCAGCAACCATTTGTCAGTTCGACCCAAACGAGGTGTCAAACTCTAAGTTGAAGCATATCCAATGAAACTGTATACGAAAAGGGACAGTTGAAGTTTTAGATTCTTCACAGCTGCTGCACAAATGGCGTGTTATGTTTTTGGGGCACCCTGTTGATGCCTCGCTTCATAGCATTTTTTCAATTACATGGGCTGTGCCAACAAATTTTAGCTTTCTTGGAAATTCGTAATAAGTAGAATCTGAAAAAGTCTTTGATAAAATGACTTTAGGTTGATATTAAAACAGTCAAAATGTCAGGAAAAAATGAATTTTGTTTATAGATGTAACCTTTTTTAGTGTGTTGAGAAACTTCAAGGAATAAAAATTAAATCTTATTCACTTCGTTATTCTTTTTAGAGAGACAGTGAAATACAGGACATTATTAAACTACTTGACTGCAATTGCAGAGGGTATGATGTACCTTGAAACTACGCTGGTAAGCCTTTATCTTATCATTACTTTTCTAAGAAGTTATTTTGCGTACGACCTTCAAGTTGCCGCAGATTTATAGATCGATATGAATGCTTATCGAATTTCACACAATATTTTGATTTCAGAACAACGATATGACTATTTCTGTTAAAACAAGGGAATTCTACTATTAAAGCCTATCAAATGAAATCAAGTTTTGCTTTTACAAAGTTTTATAAAAAGAAGTCCGGATAAAACGTACTAAAAATTCCAATGTCATCATTTACTCAAAAGCATGTAATTCAATGTAATTCAAAAGCATACAAAAGTTCGCGTTCCAACTTCTCCTTTCTTTTGCCCCTCCAGTGCAATTTGCCCCCGTAAAATTGATCTGATGGTCATATTCAAATTTTGCCGACCACTATATTTCTCTTTGATAACGTTCTACATTTATGGAGGAAATTGTTTCAAATTATTATTAATACAATTTTACGGTAACATGCTGATATTTGAACATGATCAATACGAACCGATATTTGGAATGAAAATTATAAAATAGTTGTACAGTTCATATTTCAGACTTTAATGGAATTTGAAGGCAAAAATGTTGAAATGCCTGTGATTTTGATGTGATCATCAAAATCTGTCGGTTTATTGCAGTAATGTCTTTTTAAAGCAAATAATTGACATAAAGATATCTACGAAAATGTTTCAACAATCAACAATTCCATATAGGCAGTGGGCTGTCGTATTGCCTCACTCTTGTTGCACTCGGATTATAAAGCTTTAACATTCATGGTCCAGCATTTTCTGTTATAGAAGTGGATCTCGTTATTCAATATGTTCTTCGCCGTTGATATATTTGCTTTTCTTATTCTTACAGGGTCTCGTGCATGGAAATCTGAATTGTCGTAATATTTTGCTTCTTGAGAATGGTGAAGATTATATCAAGATATCAGATGCATGTTTTGATCCCGTCTTACAGAAGGAAGGGAAATTGACCATAGAAGCGATAAATGCAAGGTAACATTTCTAAGCTGAAAATGGTTCAACCAATTTTATGTCACTGTTTGAACCCTCTAAACTTTCTGTATATAGGTCATTTTTATGCGATTAATATACTTTAACAACTTAGAAAAAGCTCAGGGTTATATATAGATTACCGGAGAATAGAACCATCAAAGCCGATGAGATCAATTAAAGTAATTTTCTGAGTTAAATTAAACCAAGCCAATAATTTTGTAGCCTCGAATGCCAGGATGATCCAAAAAGCGTTTGAGCTGCTTAAAAATTACTTTCTAGAATTTATATTAGTTATGCAAGGTGTCTCGGAAAAAAACACAACCTAACTATATTTGAAAATGTTCAAAAGTAATCAGATTTCAATAGATGTAATGTATACCATCTGCAAGCACAATCTTTCTGCTTTCCAATGATAAGCAGTTTGGATACATTAATGGAATTATTTATCACTTAATTGACGTTTTAGGTAGTATGGCCTATTTTAGATGCAGGAAAGTGGTAGGACATTCACATAGGCGAAAACTTGTCTGTTTGAGAGCTTATTTTATCATTTTTAATAAATTTGTCTCATGAGAGTAAATTTGTATGTTTCCTACCTAAGGGCATCACCTACCTAAGTGCATCACCTCAAGTGCTTGTAGGCCTGAATTGTTTTCACAAAATCTGTTTTGTAACATTTTACGATAAAAAAGGTCTTGATGTTGCTCTTGCAGCATGATGCATACAAAATAGGACATACTTAATAGAATATCAATTAAATGATGAATAATTCCATAAATGTATTGAAACTGCATGTCATTGGAAATAAGAAAGATTGTGCTTTCATATGGTATACATTACATCTATTCAAATCTTATCCTTTTTTGAAAATGTTCAATTCTAGTTGGGTTGCATTTTTTCTGAAACACCCTGATATAATTGAAGATCAATTTTTCAAACTTGTTTTGCGAAGCCTTCAACTGTTTATCCACATTGAAGTTGTCCGTTCTACTGCAGGATTAACTTACTATTTGATGCCACAAAATTATCAGCTAATGTCGTGAAAGAAATTTATTTAACCAAGAATATTGACAATGAAATAATTAAAATTTGCAAATCAGAGGCTTTGTTTGCACAGCCAAGTGAACAAGTGCAAATGGAAGTCTATTGGCTATCTTAAAATTTCTACTATTCGAAGATTTATCAATTATTCTCTTCACAGTTGCAACTGGAGAGCACCAGAGGTGTTGCAAGGAGATTTAATGACACATGCTTCGGACGTCTGGTCTTTTGGTATGCTCGTGTGGGAAATGATGTCGCTGTCAAAACCATTTGGTATCATTACCAAAACTGAGGTAAATAATCATTTCTATACGACGAAGAGTTTAACTTCATTTTTAGAACTTCGAAACACTGACATAGGGTTCATGTCGTAATATCGAGGAGTGCTGTTATCGCTACAAGGTAATTTTGTAAAACTTTTTCAGCGAAAGACATTGGAGCCATGTTTTGTGAGAAATTGTTTTTGAAACTGGAAGCCGTATGGTTACCGTATCATCGATTGTTGTCCCTAAATTCCTTGACTCTCGGTATAAAGTGGCTATAGTGTCCTTTGCTAACAGAGTAATCAAAGATTATCCCCTTCTTTATTCTTGGTCAGTACTAGTTTAACTTTCCTCTCTCTCCAAGTGAAAATCCTCTTCCCCTCTTTTCATTTGATTTTATTTGTCCTCATGCGTGTTATGCTTTTTTTATAAGACTATTGCAGGTTCTCATTGCTATGTGTACTTAATTTTTAGCTATTGCCATTGCTAAAGCAAGGAATCAATCCCCCGTTTGATATTCTGTAAGTACTTTCCTTCTTATTACTAGAACTAAATCTGAGTTTTCTTTTGTCAAAAGTCATACATTGATGGCTTGTCTATGACTTTCATGAAGATGTAAAGTTGTGGCTGTGTTGTATTTAAGTAATATAGATATTTTTGAGATGTCAAGAAATTGGCTTGAAACTAAGCTCTAGTCACCAATTCGTTTCCAGTGTCAAATGTCAAATAAGATATCCAAGTACAAGTTGTTGTTGGGTATACTTCTTTCCTCTGTAACGTACGCAGGACATCTCAGAATCTGGTAGCTTTAGTGAGATTAAGAAAATCGTGTCTCTGCTGCTACTCCTTATAAAATATCTTAATCATTTGCCTCACCAGACCATTCTGCGCAGAGGAGATCAGAGACATTTTAAAATCTTGCTGGAACCGGGATCCAACAGTAAGTTTTTATTAGCTATTGGAAATTGCTTAGATTACACAGATTTTCTTCGAAATTTTACGAATGAATAATGTTTTAAAGATCGAAAGCTTTCAAAATGACTTTCAGTATGTGATCGCCCATAGAACCCCTCATTATTTAATTTTGCTTTATTATTATATTTTTTTATGTAAATTTGGTAGAACCCCCGTGACCCCGTGAGAGAGATTGAAGGAGTAGTTGTGATGAGGAGCGAGTTGGAAGAGGGAGAACAGAGATTAGATAGACTATATAAAAACAGTAATTCGTTATCTGTAGGAGGGGAACAAACATTTAGTTGCTGTGATCGTTTCGTTTGACGTATATTTCCGAGTTGGAAGAATTTGGAATTTGTTTGTGTGCCAATTCTAATTCTAGTGCGAACATACGAAGCTTCCGGAGCAAAAGGGTTAACACGAGCAGGCGTTTAACCAGGCTAACAAGTAGCTAAAGTGATATAGGGTATTATGTAGGCATACCCTTACGAACCATAATATACGATCTTCTGGAAACTCACTGTAGTAAATGAAATGGCAACAGATATTAGAACATGTTCCCTTTTATGGAAAACTTTGTAAATCTTCCCAAATAAGCAGTGGGGATTGAGAAATCCAAAATGGCGTTAATGTTAAGACATGATTCAAATTGCAATACATTTTTAAATAGCGTATATTTCTCCTCTTTCAATTAAATGCGAATTCGCCTTAGACAATGTAAATCAACATACCCGGGGCTACTGACGAAGGACACAGCCCTTTACGTGTATTAACATATGGTTTACATGGTCTGAGGCGATTTGGTATCCAATTGATAGAAATTATCGTGAACATTTTGCTGATAATTCTTTTTGTCTTGTTTACATTTTGTAATCAATTGAAGTTCTCCATAACATATCAGTTTTACCAAAGAATTGGAAACATATTTGACAGAATCTAGCACAGCCCATGTCTTAATCAATGTGGAATGTAATAGTTTGTATTCTTCCATGCTTACCTTGAACTTTGATACAACTGGTTGATGTTCGGGTGACGAGGGTTGAAATATTTATATTAAAAGTTGAATCTAAAGAGATCTTCTCCTTTCATTCATTTCATTTCATTTTCATTTTACATTATTTAACCACGGTAGCCCCGTCAGTCTTGTGGAGACTGCTTTACAGGGGGTCGTGCAAAAAGACTACAAAGTAAAAACCTAATTTACAAATATTGCTAAATTAAGTTAAATAGCAATAAAAAAAACTAAAACTGTCCATAACAAAATTAACGAAACTAAATCAAAAGAAAAGTGAAAGCAAACCCTCTGCAATGATTCTTTTAACCTTTTTTTGAAGGTAGGAAGAGAGGGTGCATGTTTGACATCCAAGCTTAATTTGTTCCATAGCTTAGGCCCACGAAATGATATAGATTTCTGCCCATTCGACGTTTTGAAAAGTGGAACACGCATGTCAATTTCGGTGTTTCTCAGTCTCAGTGTATTATGAGCTGAGTTCTTTATAAGCAGCTTGGACAGATATTCCCGTGCAAGACCATTTATTGAGTTGTACATTATAGTCGCTGTTTCATTTTGAATAATGTCAGAAATTGTTGGCCATTTCAGCCTCTTAATCAGAGTAGCTGCTGAAAATCATAGCTGCTATTTCTGTAGGTCATACTTTCTCTGCAGGAATGGTAGGGTTAGACAGGGAGTGAAAAGTTTTCCTGCCTATGGCTGTATTCGAAAGGTTCGAAAGATCGACTAACGAGATTTGATCATGAATGTTCGCATTTGAAAATCCGCCATTTACCAAAATTTACCAGATATGTCGCTCATTCCAGACTCTTTTGCTAAATAGCTTACAGGTCTATTGTCTATCCAGCTTGGCATAATTTTGCTTTACCAGGACTAGAGTGTCCTTTCCTTTAAAAATTGATATTGTATGGTAAATGAATAAGAAAGTATCAATAACTTTCCTAGTGGTAAATTTCTTGCGACCACGTGACCAAATGGTTAGGTACATTTGCGTGCCCTAATGGTCAATTGATTGGTCATATATAATGCTTCATTCATTTTACTACTATTACAAATTTTTTAATTTTTCCAACAGAAACGAATTCATTTCACGGAAATAAGACATCGTCTCGATTGGTACAAAAGAGGTGGTTTAGAAGAACGTCAAAAATCCTCACAGGGGCCAACGAAAAAAATTATCAAAGGCGCTGGTATGTGGTTAAACATTATAACCAATTTCATTTGTTTGTATGTATACATTATACAGTATATATATTATATGTACAATTGTCCCTACAGAATTCAGGGACGCTTCTTGTCGATTTGGAATCAAGTTAATACGCACGTTCGTGAAGTTAGACATAAAGAACATATCGTTTTCTTACTTTGAACTCCGTACTCTTGTTACAAATTTGTTTATAATTTGGATTTTGACTGAAATTTGGAAAAAATTTATTCGGGTTAATGTTTTATTTATACGATAAATGGATAAAAACGGAAGCCTTCGAAGATGGCGACTAGTTTGTATGATGTGCATTTGTTAATCTAAAAGGTAGGTGTGAAGTAGTTAATTTTACATTCGGAGAATAGATTACATAGTCTAGCGGTGCTCAGAGGAACACAGTAAGAGAATCATGTGAAGATAATTTTTTGCCGAAAGCTTGATTGTCTAAATTTAAAATTGGAAAATGGACTCACGTCATATTACCCTGAAATTTGGAAAAACCGATTTCTATGTGGTTACACTTGCGCAACAATTTGATCAGAATTTTGAGTTCAGTTTTGTGACCCTTCTGCACTGCAGGAATTTTGAAGGTATCAATGAGTAAGATCTCAATCATAAATGAGAAGACTAGCAAGTATCTTACTTTTTTCTTCGTGTTGTTTACCTCCTTTGATTTTGGTCTTTTTTGCAACTTCAGTGTCAGATTTCCTGAAAAATCGACCGTACTACAAATGGAAAGAAACTGAAGCTGAAGTGTATGAGCGAGAGAAGCGAGAGAAAATGGAAAGTGACAGAAGAAAACAAGAACTGTTCACCGTAAATGCTTCAGTCTTAGGCTCATCTGCGGTATGTTTTGATTTCTTGCGTGATTGCTCCCCTAAGTTTTGTTACGAGTATATTCACTCGGCTGGCCAGTCTATTAAGTCGTTTACCCAGCGTTTTAGGTTCTCTATTTAAGGTTTCATTTCGAATCAATACCTGCTGAAAATCGTGAACTTTTGTAACTCTCTTCACGTTGAAATACAGCTTGAATAGCACTATACCATAATACCTCGAAAATTCACCGTTTTACGAAAAGTTGATACTGTAAATCTCAAGAGACAAGGGAATGTTTACTTATGAAAGAAAGTTGATACTGTAAATCTCAAGAGACAAGGGAATGTTTACTTATGAAAGAAAGTTGATACTGTAAATCTCAAGAGACAAGGGAATTTTTACTTATGAAAGAAAGTAGATAAAATGCATTTAAATATTTTTAATGTGTAGAATGGAAACGCTTACTTTGTATAAATTGTGTGACATATTTAGAATAAACTAACTAATACCTTCTTAAATGTGATTAAAGGAAGTAGGTGTAGTTAGAGCTGGCCCAGGCCAAGGGGTCTGGGCAATCTAAAAATATCCTATTAAAATCGAACCCAACCACGAATGCATGAGCAAGGAATAATCAAAGAAACAATGCTGTGTCTTTGTCTTCTATCTACAGGCAAATCTATTATGTAAGATTGCCTATTACCTTTAACGACCGTATCTCATTTGTACACTTCATGTTTTCATCGCATACAAGAGTGAAGGTATCTCACGACGTAGTGCTATGACCGTTTATCTGGATATATGGACATGTCTGTATATCTGAGATGCCATTTATATTATGTGATGTGCGATGTCCTTTGATAGGGTGCTTAAAGCTAATAGTTCAAATCTGATGTATTTTGTCTTGTAGACTGAATTATCTGGTTCGGGATCCGAATCAACATCAGGATTTGGATCGGGATCGGGATCAGGATCAGGATCAGGTTATTTGATGCAAGCAAGTTCAGGCAGCAGTGGATTCAGTGAATCAGCTTCAACTCATGTTCCAGATGAATCTGCTAGAATTTTGAATAGCAGATTATCACTCTCGGACGTGAGCGTAAAATCAGAGCAAGATATCGAGATGAAAAATATGGACAGTGAAGAGGGCGAACTATTTCACTCCTCATTTGAATCAGGGATTGATGGAGCAACTGCTAAGGGTATGAAACCTCATGAACGTGAGGAAAGTAACGGGAAACAAATTCAGCATGGTATTAGTAATACCTCTTTTGATGCAGAGGAAGCTAAATCCTTACTTAAAATGAGTCGTAAAATGTCGGCAGATTCTGATGCGTCCATGGAAATAGACGAGCAAGTGGATGATGAGTCGGATGGCGTAGATGATGACAGCACGGCAGGGTCCGAACATCGGCAACCAGCATCAGAAATAAAGTTGATTAGGGAACCAAGCAAAGCGCACGAAGAAAAGAGAGAGAAAACTGAGACAGAACTACCATTAACGAAGTCAAACCAAGGAGAAGAAAACATCACAGAAGATATGATGGAAATAGCAAATGTACTAGCATCAATGGCACAACAACATGGCTCCGAAAAGAGAGTGTTAGCGAATGAGCCAGGACATGTTGCACAAAAACATCCTCGAATGATGTCATCACAAACCGTAACAAATGCACCTCAAAAACCTTCGATATCGGGTTTTTACGTTCAAAGTCCGGTTACACAATCAATCCATGTTGAACAGCAAGTGCTTGCTAATGGCAGAGCTTTTGCAAGTTTTTCCCAAAGAGAGCAGGCTGATAGACTCGAATCTGGCTATGAATCTGTCGAGGTCATCAGTAGCAGTGATAATTCAAGATCCCACGCTGCTCGTCAGGAATCTTTCACGCAGAGCCCTCGGAATATTCAAGATACTTCCTCTTATTACAAATCTCAAAGTGAGGTTGAGTTTATAATGGAACGTAAGAAACGGTCGCACTCGATAACGGAAGAAATGACTAGCATGCAGAAAAAGGCTGCTAAACGAGCACTTGAGAGACCAAACCCTTTCAATTTAGGTTCAAGTATTCCGAGGAACTTTCTTTTGCCACGGAAAGAGCCTATACCAATGCGCCAAGTAAGCCAGCCTGGTGGAATGTCGAAATTCTTTAGTGAAATTCCGCGTCCAATTATCTCAGCTGAAACACCAATCAGTGCATTGAACGTGACGAACGTACAAAGCTCAGCAAATTATTTGATGCAACAAAATCAAGTAAAACAGCAAACTCGTCAGTTGGAAGAACCCAGTTACAAGTCTGTAAGTGACCTGCAAGCCCTTGAGGAAAAACTCAGCGCTCTAAAAGCTGCAAGTCCACGTGCGGCATCAAGCCCTGTTTCCGTCGATTCAAAGCCGAAGCCGCAAACCGCTCAGCCATTATCCTACTTGCTGCCTCCGTCTCAACATCTTGTTGGTCAACAAGCAGATCCAGCCACTATTCAAGCTGCAATTAACGCTTATTTGACACATTTAGTTAGTCAAGGAAACTCGCTTGTTTCTGGTAGCCCAGTTCTAGTACCTCAAATAGCAGTCAATTCGAGTACAGGTCAACCTGTTGTAAATTTGCCACAACTGCTTCAAATTTTACAGGCGCAGCAAAAAAGTGGTCAAATGTGTCAAGCTAGCTCACAAGCTGAAGCTGCTCAGCAGAAGCAAGTTGAAGCATCGTTGCACATTTCAGCACCAGGATATCTGCAGACTCTCCTTGCAATCATGGCATCGAAGAATATCCTTGCATCTGCCGCAGCAACCTCGCATCCACCTCAAGTAGCTCCTTTGACAACAATAATGCAGTCTCCACGGCTAGTGTCAGCTACTTCTACTCATGCCACTCCAGTCATGTCAGCCTCGTTTGCAAACAGAGCATCGGAATCTGTGAAGAAAGTCGTAGATATAAAACCTAAGCCAACTCCAGGTCCGGTTGATTTGGCCAGAAATGATCCTGATATTATAATGACGCATGTTACCTCGAAAACCAACCAGGTACCCAGGATGTTTCAAATTCCCGAGAATCCGCCATCTGTGCCACAGACAATTTTGCAGTCATTAGTAGACAACAGAGCACAGGGACAAAGACCGATATTCGTTAGAGCCATGTCCACTTCGCATGCAACCTTGGTAGAATCGAAGAGACAGCAGCAGAGACCTTTGTTGGCCAAGAGAGAAGTTAGCCAGCAAATCCCGCGTACTCAACATTTGATCTTACCAAAAAATCTACCTGAGCAGCTCGGCAAGATCGAGCAAATTAAAGAAGTAAAGATTGCGCCGAAGCAACCATCATCATCACCGAGAAGCATAAGAACTAGTAATGAAAATCTTAATACTCTCGCCATGAAACACGACGTTGTGCTTACTCGAGTCAAAGTAGAGCCTATTTCTCCTGGCGAAGGTAGACCAGAACCAACTCAAGGGCCTTACAGCGTTCTTCCTCCTGCTACATCGCAAGTTGTACGGCCTGGTCGAATTGATCAACGCTCTTTGTCAATGGAGAAACTTCGCGGATTCTCAGATACATTAACGCAAGTGCAAAACAGAAGGAAATCGGAAGATCCTGTTGGTGGTGATGGTCCAAAGAAACTTATTGCTCAGCTTGGTGGAGATTTGAAGATCTTTTCCAAAGATGACGTCTTTTGTAAGCGGAGTCTTGGAGAGGTAAAATCTTCGTTTTTCATTGAATATTAAATTTGTTTGATGAAATTCTGTGTATTGAAAGCCCTTGGCTCATTGGCGATTCAAGAGTCTCAAACTCCAAGGGAAGTGTCTTCGTTATTCTGATTCAATTTTGAGACAACTAGAAAACTAAAAGGTGAATCAAAAATTACGTACAACACCATATACCGGTTGTCTGCTTGCTTAAACAATTGCTGAAGACTGCTTGCTTAAACAATTGTGTCGTGAAAATTTTATGGCAGACTACATTTTTTTAGATATCTAAAGAGACAGTCATCTACATTGGGCGCAAATCCTTGGTAGGCAATTCAAATACTGTATTTCCAAGTTCAAGAGAACATAGATTTCAGATTGAAAATTAGGAGCAAATGTGCTTTTAGATGACAAATTTAAACTTACGAGATAAAATCGATGTCTTTAAGATTTGATCATCATTGTCAATATCATCAAATCCTGCTGCTAAAATTGTTAATTTGATAAGACGTATTTTCTTGTATTTAGTTCTATTTTTGTCATTCTAATTTAGGGGAAATCCGGGCAAGTCTGGCAAGCGGATCTTCGATACCAAACACCTGGTGGTGCTATTAAGCAGGTATGCTTTACTTGTATTAATAGAAAGCAAGATAATACTGGGGTTTACAATGCCCACAAAGACTAAGGGCATTGTAAATCTCGGTACTGCCAGAGCAAATTCAGTTAATAAAAAGTTTATTATAGAGGCTGTTTGCGAAATGGTTGATCAGTCGTCTGTCCGACACTTCTTAAATTAAAGGGAAACATTCAAGTCCCATACATATTAGAAATAGCCGAGCAGCATACAGCATACAGCCTACAGCAAAAGAACAGCACACAGCATGTCTGGTGAGACCGAACTGCCCAACAAGAAAAGCTACCCAGTTGATATTTTGGCCTTGATTAACAAAAACAATTCCGTGTTGGATGGACAAATGATCAACCATTTCGCAAACAGCCTCTATATGGCAATGCATACAGACCAAGCAATAGCAAACCTATAATAATATTAATAATAATAAACTTCTTATTTACAGTTGGTATGTTAATTACTGATAACTCGTAATCTTTAGAAGAGTGAGCTAATAAAAACCAACTAATATACATACTTTATACAGCAAACCATAATATTTACAATCAACAGCATAATTTACAATTGCATCTTTCCCCACCCCATGTTTTGATTTTTTTGTAAAAGGAAGGGATCGTTTCGCTGCTCTTTATCACATCAGGTATGCTGTTCCAGAGTATACTACCCCTAAAACATAAAAGTTCACGCCAAAGGCCATGGTGGATGTGCTTGGATGTGCTTGGATATGCAGATATCATATTTTTTAATTCTAATTGTTTTTTTCTTGTTTATATGTGACGTAGTAGCGGGCTGTATGAAATTTGAGGGCAGTGTGGAGATTTACGGTCCTCTGACGTGACGCCAATCTAACGCTGTGATTAGCTATACGATTACGCTAAAGATAGCGGCGAGCAGTTTTTATGAAGATGTATCGTGTTTTCATTACGTAAATTACGTAAAATTTCCCTCGCTGCCATCTGTAGCGTGATATTTTATTTCGATTCCAAGGAATATTCAGACTTGAAATGTTTCGAATAGCGGTAAATACACGAATTGAACGGAATTGAAAATGCTTTATGTTAGGAAAATCTCAATTCTGATTATGCTCAAACCTTAGTCAGTTATGCCGCGGGATCTTCTAGTCATCCACCATCCACCATCCATCAAACCAATTTTCGATTTCATTGATAAAAAGTATTGCAATCTTCACTGAAAGGAGTAACTAGTTTAGATCTAAAAAATTTACAGTGACTTATCCATGTCGGTCAAAAGCTGTAATTAAATTGATGTGGAAATTTCAAGAAATGTGTAAACTGATATGGTTTGAATTCTCTGCACTTCACAGTGTCCAGTCGCAGTAAAAAAGTTGAAACCAGAACAGGACAGACCGCAATATGTCCTTGAAGAATTCAAAAACGAAGTCAAGCAAATGGCATCGCTAAATAACGAATATATCGTGAAGCTAATTGGAGTAGCAATCGACGCAAGCGGTAAGATGTGTGTTTGATAGCAGTAACATTTACCAATCAATTACAGTAAAAACCCGTACATATGAACCTTCATTTATTAAGAATCTACAGCCTAAAACTTGTGATTACTAACCCTGTATATAAGAGCCTTTTCACCCTGATATTCGGTTCAGGTTCTTATTGAAAGAATTTTTTGTTTACAGAAAAAAGAATAAGCAAAATCAGTCATGAAGTTTAACATTATATAGGTGAGACCGGGGCTAATTGTAACAGGGGCACGTTGTAACAGCGGCTATTACTCTGCCGTTCAAAAATCTATGCTCACTGATGTTGTGTGAATGAATGTCTAGTTATTACCTTCAATCTGAGCAGTGGTTTTAATTTCTGCTATTTGTTACTATTTCGTAGTATGAAAATCCTAATAGTTAGGCCCAAAATTACATTTTCAGATTTCTAAAATATTTATTTCAAACCATTGCTGGATTGATGTTCATTCCTAAATCAAGTTCAGTCGAGTAGTAAGACATGTGATGTCTCTCCCTAACCACTTTTGGATGCAATATATCCAATGAATACTTTGAGAATCGTAAGTTGCTACTGCTTGTCAGCCTGGGGCACCAGTAGCAAAAAGTCTATCAAAACTTGGCAATTTTTATCAAAAGCTATTATTTTATACTATTTCTTATTGTTTTCGAACAATTCGTGTGTTAGAATGACAAAACCTTACATTTCAAGATAAAGGTTGTTATTAAAGTCTAGAATATTCCGTTTTGAGATAAATTTTTTTGAAGATAGCCTGAAAGTTGCAAGCAAGCCTTCGAAAAGTGTTTTTATGGGCCGCACGCCTTATTACGCCTGATGTCGTAAGTTTCTGAGTTCAAGGGATGTATCGACATCTCACTCTGTAATTTGTTTATCGAGAACCTTAGTTTAGCTTTGTTTGATTTATGTTGTTACAACTTGCCCCAGTATCTATTACAACTTTCCCCATGCCCGGAGCAAGTCGTAAAACTTCGATCTCAAGTTTTATTTCCAATTTGCCAAAATACAATGCCTCCACCAATGAAAAACAACTTGCGTTCGGTAGCCAATAGCCCAACATTTTCAATGGTGGTTGCAAGAAATCTGCTTGTTGCTTGTAAGGAGGAAATTGCCTTTTTGCCAAAAAGTGTTACAATTAGCCCCTGTCTCCCCTAGTGATAGTAATAAAATGGCAACATTTTGAGATATTTCACAAATTTCAATTGCTGATTTCATAACGATGGTAATGTTCTATATACTGTACTTACTGTACATTAAGTATGAAAATGTAGCGTAGCATTTGCATTTGATATCAAGTTTTTTTATATTCAAGAAGCTATACCCCGTGTTAACAACCTACACCCTGATTTTGCAATACCACACATTACATACATAAGAATCTAAATAGGCTGATTTGAAAAACATTGGTTCGTATATGCGGCTTTTTACTGTATTGATTGGCTGTCAACTCCATGAATTTTGTTGGGGGGGGTGGGGGGGGGGGGCAATTACACTGCGTACAAATAACAGCAAGCACAACTTTGTGTCAACTTTTACAATCCTTCGCAACTATATTTTCTGTGGCAGAGAACTTTGGATTTTCAAAAGATTTAAAGAGACTTGTGACACATGATCGCATAGTCATGTAATTTTTTCACTTAGTATCTGATGTTTGTCCTCTTTATTTTAGCAGGGTGCATTATAAAACAGTTTGTTTAACAATGAATGTATTTACCCGGTCTAAAAAATGTAAAATGGAATAAGCTCATCAAAAGAGAAAGTTTTATTCAAAAGTTCTCGTTTGTCTGATTGTAAGCTTGGAAGAAAATTGTTGTCTTTTTGTATAAAATGCCTTATTGCATATGGATTTTGATTTTTATGGCCAAATTCTCATTGGTATCATTTTTGTTTAATGATACACGATTTTGCTTGCCGATCCAATAAATGTTGATGTTCACAAAACTACAGCCGTTAGGAAATTTCAGATGTATTAACATTTAGCAAAATTCAAATTACTATATATAGCTTGAGATTAAAATTGTAAATCAAGGTGAAATTTTGTAGTATGACTATTTTCAATAATCTCTCCAATTTCACGAAAAAGCAATTTCGTAGGTTGCATAGTTTCCCGTTAATAGTTTTGATGATGTAAAACAAGCAGAAAGGGGAGAAAATATATAAATGTTAACAACTGCAAAAATGAAACTTTGCGAATGTGCAAAGCAAATTTATGAGTCGTCAAAGGAAGATTGATAATAGATGATGCTGTAATCAAAAGTTAAGAATCCTTCCGCAATAAACCATTTTATACAAAAAAACATTTTTCTACTATGCTCTTATTGCAAGTTTTGCACTCTTTAGGAAGATTTGGCGGTTTTTTTTAATCAGTTGAAGGCCCCCATTATAGGAAGTTTTGCAACTTTTTGATCCCCTCGAAGATCTGGAAATGATGTCTTCTCAGATGAGTGGTACATCTGATATCTTGTTGGTATTATTTTTTTGAGGATCTCTGTGAGAAATGTATGAGAATGACTTGAAACGTTATCCCCTTAGGTGATGTGGACAATCCATGGATAATCACTGAACTAATGGCGCATGGAGATCTCAAGCGATTTATTGTAAACAATCGGGTAAGCATTTTTATTTCCGAAATGTTATTTGGTACATTTTTTTACTACAATTTTAGGAAATTTGGGAACTATTGCTTCCCAGCTACTCTCGAGTCCGGAATGTCCTGGAATAAATGGGGTGGGTGGGAAATTTCTTGAATCTTAATAAAAGGGGTGTCTCTGGAGTTAAAACGTGTGTTGTTGACTGTAAAGAACACCACAAACAAGCTGAGAATCAAGAAAAATTTTTAAATTGAGAAATACAATTCGAATCATATTTCAGGAACGATGATTTCACAAGTTTCAGATGCCAAGAAGTTCGAAATTAATAAACGGGGATTTGGAATGAGAATTTCATGGATACCCTGGGTGGATTTCAACGAATTAATCAGTGGGGGAGACATCTATTCCGGACTCGAGAGTACAAGATGTTAACCTTGATATCCATCTTTCTCCTTATGATTTTGGCAGCGTTTGGTCCCGCACTTTTTCCTGTACCACTTTCTTGCCAAATTCTTTTGTAAATACTTTGTCCTTGGTGGTAACATTACTAGCCATGTTAATACAGAGAGCAGTGACTTCAGCCTTAACCACGACGATATTGTTAGTCTTGAAACTAAAAATAGATTCATTGTAATAATTGTAATGGAGGACAAGATAAAACCGATATATATTTAAAAACAACTATAAGTTTATATTTTCATGGCCTTCAATTTTCTTGCATTAATTTTTGCGCAAACTGCTCTCCTTCAATTGTCGTGCATTTTTTTATCTCAAAATTTAGTGAGGCATGTAAATTAAAAAGAATAAGGTTAGAGATATAGAAGTCTAGGGTCTGTTTGATTGCATTCGAAGTTCTTCAATTCAACAACCCTTTGCTCGATAGCTTTCTTAGTCAGTGTGGCTTTCCCCATACAGTTACGTCAAGATTATTTGTACAAGTATGAGTTCTCGTTGAGCCATGGTTGTTGATTTACCTTGATAAACCTCCTCCTAGCATGACCCTTAGGAAGCCGTGTTATGTTTAACAACAGGATGTCAAATCCAGTAACTTTATGGCATTGCAACATAAGTCATTATTGTATTCTAGCTTACTTTGTTATGTGGAAAGCGTAACTTTGTGACAAATTGGAGAACCAGAATGTGGTCAACATTCATGCTAGCTTACTTTATCACAGCAGATAAAGTAAGCTAGCAGAGTTAGTTAGCTTCTTTTTATTTATAACAGATTGCCAATGGTCTGCCACAACGAAAATGCCTCAGATAAAGGTTTAAATATTGTTACTTGTTGTGTTAGCCGAGAGAGATTTTCTATATAACTAGATTTATATTTGTTGTTTTACGTTTCAGCAAACTATCACGGAAGGTACCCTCCTTAGGTTTGCTGTTCAAGTAGCGAAGGGAATGGAATTTCTGGTAAGCCTGATTGATACCAAGTTTAATACTACCATGAGATGAAGTTTCGTTTCTTGTAGATTTGGAATGAATGATGAACGTAAAGATTTTCCACTAAATTTTCCTCAAGAGAAAACAAATAATTTCTTCCGTTCCACTAAGTGATTTCTAAATTTTTACATCGTTATAACTTTTCTCAAAATTTTCTATTTCTGAATCAGCTATTTGTTTTTGGATTTTCTCTTAGTGGTTCGAATTGTTCATCCTTTTTTCAATGGATATTTAAAACTATTAGATACTTCAAGAAATAGTTATCACGCATTTTTTTCTTGCAATAAAGTCTGCAGATAGAACATAACATTGTGGAAATATGGATTTGCATTAATTTGGATAAAGTTATAAAAGAACAATTATAAGTTTACNGATGAACGTAAAGATTTTCCACTAAATTTTCCTCAAGAGAAAACAAATAATTTCTTCCGTTCCACTAAGTGATTTCTAAATTTTTACATCGTTATAACTTTTCTCAAAATTTTCTATTTCTGAATCAGCTATTTGTTTTTGGATTTTCTCTTAGTGGTTCGAATTGTTCATCCTTTTTTCAATGGATATTTAAAACTATTAGATACTTCAAGAAATAGTTATCACGCATTTTTTTCTTGCAATAAAGTCTGCAGATAGAACATAACATTGTGGAAATATGGATTTGCATTAATTTGGATAAAGTTATAAAAGAACAATTATAAGTTTACCAACTATAAAAGTTGATTATAATTCTTACTCAATATAACTTAGAACTGTGTATTACAAGATAAAAAAATCTAAAACAAGGCAAAAAAATAGTGCGATTTTTAGAGCCGCGTTTAGACTGAACAGGAATCACTTGGATTATCTCTTTCTAAAGTGAAGGAACTGCAGACTCTTTAAATAGCATATTTTTGGTCATATGAACCAGAAAGAGCTACCCGTTAACACGAACTGCTATGAACCATTTGAATGACTTTTTCAATACACCCCCCCCCCCCACCCCTAAAACTGCTGAGAACCACTGAAATGAGGTTGTCAACACCAGATTTGCAAAAACGGATGCACTAGAGTTATCAGACTCGGTTACGAAAGCTCTGTTATTTTTGTAGTAATAATAAATTTACCGCAAGAAGACCTGTTTCAAATTTTCTCATTTTAGCAATCGCGTCGCATTGTTCACAGAGACTTGGCCGCTCGTAATGTGCTAGTAGAGAGCAGAGATCGAGTGAAGGTCTGTGATTTCGGACTCAGTCGCATGTTTGGTGATAAGGACTATTACAGAACAAAGAATCGAAACCCAGATCTCCTTATACCTATCAGATGGTGAGTTGTTTTGTTTGTTTCTCTGCTGTCTCTTTCTCACACATTCAAAATGGATGATTTGCCAAAACCTTCATGAGATTTTCAATCATAATGAGTTTATAAAAAACTCTAAAAAATTGAAGAAAGAGTGGTTATTTGGGCTTTTTAGCACGCCTATGACTTTCTGGGTAAACGTTCATGATTGTTGTAATTCAGCTCGATAAAGATATTTCTAAAAAAAAACGTTGTTTGATTCGAAAATGATGTTCAGGAGAAGACTTAAAGGCTTTAAACTTTTAGAAAGAAGAAAAGCCCGTTTGTAGAGTTTTTATAATTTTCAGATTTAGATTTTGATAAAGCCCTTCTAAACCGTTTTCTTTCGACATATTCTGATAGCATAGTAATTTATGAGCATCGGGAAACCTTCGGAGGTTTGAGGTAACACCATCACTTTCAGTGCGTGCTACTGCAACAAATATGCACTTCAAGCCAGGTGCAAAATTATATTTTTCGAGCACCCTTCGCGACAGGCATGTGATAGAAGGGGGCATTATTTTGCAAGGGGTACCAGAAGCCAAGAAGGTGTATTTAAAACATGAAAGTCAAGTTTGTCAGCTTTACCTTATAAAAAATGTGAAAGACTACACTCGCTGGGAATATACCTAAGTACGCGAGTTTACTATCTGTCCTTGTTCTATGGATTGTTGCTAAATTGGTTTTCTTTGCAGCTAATTTTCGTTTTCAAAACCTTATCTTACATTTTAAATATTTGCCGTATGTTAGGTATGCACCAGAAAGTATAAGAGAGGGAAAATTTACAGCAGAAAGTGATGTTTGGAGTTTTGGTGTAACTTTGTGGGAAATTTTCCAATTATGGGGCACGAAACAAGATCATGCAACGCCGTATGAGGGAAAAGATCCAACAGAGGTATGCATTTTGTACGTCACTTGTAAGTATGGGACAGACATGAATAAGCATCAGAGTTGGAAAAAGTCGCAAATTAGCTGGATCAAGACAGCACAGCTTAATTTTACAGATATGGTTTAAGAGTAAAATCACGATGTAAAAGTTGTTTACCGTACAAACACGATGAGTGATACATTTAAGCCTGTTGGGGTGACCGCCCATGGCGATAGGATTCTACTCCATCTAAAACGAAAAATCTTAACTCACAGCTCCTCCGTAACATCAACACAAATAGGAAACTAACTTTTTGAACACCCTATAATTGACTTATAAGCGGTCTTGATAGGATATTGGTGTTACTCTGCTTTCGTTAGGCCTGGAAAGTGCGAGGGCATGCTCATATATGCCAGATGTCCTTGTATATGTATCTATGCGATACATTGATCTGTATAATTAAACCTTTCTATAATTTCATTTCTTTGAAGGTAAGAATGTCAATGATTTATTGGTTTTACTTTTTTGTAGATTCTCGACTTCTTGCTGCAAGGAGAAAGACTAGAAAAACCACAAAAATGCAGAGAAGAACTTTGGCAGCTGATACTTGGATGCTGGAAATTGAAGCCAGACGAGAGGCATTCTTTCTATATTCTTTGGTATGAGATTGATAAGTTGATACACGCAAATTGAAGAGTAGATTTTTAGATACATTAAAATGTCCTACGCTTGTTTCCTGCTGAAGGATCGAACAATATTAGAACTTTCTATTATAGAAAGGTTTAGACTTTTACGAGAGACCTATTTACACTATTGCGAGCAAATAATCGCTGTTGAATGCATTTAGATGGTACTTACGTGATTAAGACTGATTTAACATTTCTCTTCTTAGAAGAACTACCGAAATGTGTATTAGAAACTGTAAGGTGGTAGATTAGCCGAGTGGTCAGTGCACTCGCCGTCTGTGCGGAAGGTTGTGGTTTCTTTAGTCCTGGGCTGGCCGCCTCGGGAAGTACCACCACTCATCCTAAAAAGTTCTGTGCGCTTCCCTTTTCGGAGAAAAAGCTTATGTCCTCGGGATGATGTGCCAGTAGGGGTGGTCTGCTCGGCTTCGGCAATGGGTCCTTTGTGGCCGCTTCGAGCAGTTGATACACTGACAATATAGACAGGAAGGTGTCCCAAAAAAGTGTCCAACTTTTAAATTTGAATAAATCTAAAATTATTGGATATATGTCAACCATGTTTGTATTCTTTGAGAGCTGATACATGTCATTTCTGTTGAGTTTATTGTAGTTCAAATTTGGCAAATTTCACGAAACCAGAGTGTCCTCAAAGTTGTCACCAATTTTGGATGTTTTTCACCTTTACTCTACGATTTTCTAATTTTACAATGATATTTATTGTCAGAATACCGAACGAACTTTCTTCTTTGTTGAAATGAAGACTGCTATAGGTTCTTTCTTTGAAAATGAGTTACTTGAACTACTAGAAGTCCAATTACCGTCATTGGCAAGGTGGTATTACGCAGCGATGCATCATGTCAAAATGGACCTTGCAATGTACAGAGTTGGAGGAAAGAACATTATTTACCTGGTTTTAAAAGAATAATTGAACGGATCTGCAAATGCTATTGATGAAAAAGGTCAAGTTGAGTGTGCTGATTTCAAATATCAACATTAAACTTTCCAACACTAAGCCGTTTTTTAGATATCGCCGTTTGAAAATAAACTTTCAGCTCGAAAAAGTGTCCGGGAGGGTTTTGATTTGTGATGTCAAGAGTTTGGGGAAGTAGAATGGAGATACCAGCACAGCAAGGAAAAGTGCAGTAATGAAAGGAGTTCTTGAGGTTTCAACCATGTCAAATAGCAAATCTTCACACTCAATATGCTTCGAATACGATAGCATTTATATTCTCACACTATTTTAGGAATTAATTGTCGCCTGTTGTACACCTAAATTCTATGAAACAACAGAATAGCACTCAATTAATTTCTGTGATTCAACGGGTGAGGTCTGTTATTCAATTGCGGGAATATTGGATCTGGGCTATCAGCGTCATGCAGTTAGAAAACAATTAAATACAATAGGCGATTTCAGATCGTAAACAACTGCGCGATTTCAGATCGTAAACAGAGATGCGAAGGTCACAACATAACCTTTGCATATGTTTTACAGTGCCAAAAAGCCACATGTTATAGGAAGGGAAGGAAAAATGCAGGATAATGTGTGCCAAAATCAGCGCGAGATCGCCTTAGAGACTGCATTCCATATCCACTGCTTGAGTCTTTGGTAAACGATGGAGAGTTTGCAGGTTTAGGCCATATGTGTGATAAATATTCTGGTAAAGCAATTCATTTCCACGCAATCGCATTTGTCGAAGTTTTATGAGGCTCACGGATACTGAACAACAACCTTGCCTCGGTATGTTTTAATTTTGTTATTCATGCTGTCCAACTAAACCAAAGACAAGTCTGGTGCAAGACCTGTCTGATCAGTCTTTTGATGGTAGAACCGCCTAAAATTATAGCATAGATATCATAAGCCTGGTCACGCTTCGATCCCAATGAAAGCCTTGGTCCCATGAAGTACCGAAAGTCGTCCCTTTATAAAGCTACAAATATCGAAAGTTTTTGCAGCAAAGACGATTTATTTTATTTTGAAAACTTGGCCTGTGGGGGATAAAGTTAGATATACAAAGTTTGCAAGACAGCATAGCCTCCAAATCTTTAAAAAACATTGCACGGATGAGTAATGCATCTTTTGTTAGACTTTATGGCTTGAAAGGAACTTCAGGTAAGTTGCTATAATCCTATATGTAAACTCCCTAATATCTTGATTATTTTCAGAATTACAGCGGTTTTCTTTTTATTGAAAGAACTCACGAAAAGTTTTGAAAAAAATTAAAATATTCGTAGATCCTAAATGGAAATATGAAAAACGGCACAATCTTCGAGAAAACTATAGTTTATGAAGGTCTATAATATGGCTGCAAGCAAAAATCTGTAGCTTTTCTAGTTTACGATTTAGCAATTTGATGAGGTCACATTCTCAAAACTGGCAACAGCAAAGAAGACGCTGTAATTCTGAAAATAATCAAGATATTAGAGAGTTTACATATAGGACTATAGCAAAGGTCTTGAAGTTCCTTTCAAGCCATAAAGTAAAACAAAAGATGCATTACCCATCCGTGCAATGTTTTTTTAAAGATGCCAAAGATTTGGAGGCTATGCTTTGCAAGACGTGCTTTTGTACCTTCGTGTCATCCCATCGTCCCGACCATCGTGTCTTGCAACTTGCAAAATTGCCTTTATTACCAACTACTACTGACGAGAGAAAAATGTTTAAAAATACTGTAAATTTAGTTCTTGAGGCATTCAAGAAACTAGGAGTAAAATTCCTTAGTTTTATTCGGTTATAAGGGTGAATAAACAAGCCAAACCTGCCCGTTTATCAAGGATTTCATCATGGTGTCCTGTATGAAACTTGTACGCTATGGTCTTCACACAAACTCTTGACGTCACAGGGACCTGTCTGACCGCGCAAAATTACCGCCACTTTTCGAAGCAAAGTAGAGGCTGTTCAACCACATTTTCTGAAGAAATGAGAGTCTAAATTCGAAAATAAACTACACCATCATGATCAGCGATGTTTATTGCATAATTTAGGACAATAAAAATTTTCGCGTCATATTCACTTTAAGAAACTGCTTAAATGTCCGAAATGCATGCATTTTGGGAATTTTGCAAAACGGACCAAAAATTTGAAGAAGTTAGCCTGTTCACCATCAACACGCCGTGCTCTTCATAGCCAATTTTTAGATGTCCCCCCGTGTTGCAATATCCAAGATTTGAAAAAATTTCGCAAATTGATAAATTACATTCGCAGGTTTCTAAAAGTATTTGAATGGCTTTTTTTCTAGACTTTCTAGACAACTCTATTCAAAGGTTAAAATAAGATTGGAGAATAGCAGAGTAAAGAGTGAAAAAAACATATAAATATCTGCCTCAACTTTGAGGAACCCCTGTTTTCTTAATATTTGCCAAATTTAAACTGCAATATTCTCAAGAAAACATTATGTGTCTCAGCTTTCAAAAATATCCAAATGGTTCATATACATCAAATATTCTCAGATTTATTCAATTTAAAAGTCGGAAACTTTTTGAGACACCCTGAATATATCACAACCACCTGCTAAAATTCTGCCAAAAGTTTGGTTTTACAAATATCGGTCTCAAACTCATGCCACAAAAGAGAAGATTTGTTCATTGCCCTTTGATATTTATGGGCTTCTAGCCAGGCTGTTCTTCGACCAAAAGTTGTATTGACAGTACTTCATTTCGTTGCAAAGCTTTCGGACCATGAGACATTTATTTGTTGACGTTATTTTGCAATGATTTGTGCACAGGGTATACCAGCTAAATTTTCTCGTAAATGAACGATTTTGCTGTGGGTCTTAAATTAATTCATCTAAAATGCTGACACAATTGTACTGTTACTGTGATTTTAATATGAAAATTGTATTCTAAGTTTTACTCAACAAAATATTTGAAATGTTCTTACCGATTCACCAAAATTTGAGATATCTTCGAAAGAGTATGCTTTTCGTCAAAAGATTATTAAAAGTGGAAGCGAAGCCGGATCTGTTTTTCCTCATCCTTTGTGCATCATTTATTCCAAATATTGGTCTCCTTATTAAGCAAGGGATTGTAAAGGTAGTTTTAGAGATGAAATTGCCATGAGAGGTAGAATAGATAGTGAATTAAAGCCAAATGCTTTAGATTTTGATTAGTTACAGTAAAAGCCCGCATATAAGAACCTACCTTTTTTAAACCAAGCTGTTTTAGTTCTTATGTCAATGATATCATGAAATCAGGCTGTAAGTTCTTGAATTAGGTTCTTAAATCTTCTCAGAAATTTTTTTGCAACAATGTTTCTTTCTTTGCAGTCTTTAAATATATATGTTTAAAATCAAAATGCTGTGATAGAGGATGGGCTAGAGCAATGTGGTGGAATCGGACTTGTTTAGGCCTCTCGGCTGGTTGCGGAGCATATTAATTTTTTTTATTTTACACGATAGTCAAATTAATGTTCTGGATTGTCACAGATGAAAACTATATCGATTCATTTATTCTTCAAAATAAGAACCAATACAAACACCAGGGTGAAAGGGTTCTTTCTTAAAGGAGTAAATATTTGAAGATTTCAGGCTGTAGGTTCTCATTGGAGGAAGGTTCTTATGTGCGGGTTTTACTGTTTTACATGCTTCTTATAGATTCAAGGAGTAGTAGGCAAAGTGACCACATTAATCTAAAGCATGTACAGAATTTTACGCTTTACTTATGACTTATTATCTGGATTGACTTCTTGATATTTGATGTTTGAATGTGAGATTACCTTAGAGTGATGTTGTAGACAACTTTTTCCTTGAGAAGTTGTCATTAAAAGCTTCAGAGAATTGCAGTTTGAATTTTTGAAAGTTGCTTGTTTTGACCAAGTTTACTCCTCGGTAATTTCGCAAATTTGTACGGTCATCAAGTTTTGTTGCATGGAAGAGCTCCCCTTCTTTATGCCTGCAATTTGTTGATAAGCATGCCTCTACTACAAGAGAATAGCCTTCGTCCATCTTATAACCCGTTCTGCTAGTCTGGCCCGTGCACTGTGGACCAAATTAAGAACCCACTCAGACAAAGAATTATATGTAAGACACATTGACCTCAAATAGAAACTTCATCCCGGCTAGACGTGATATTTTAACTTGTCGAGGCGGAATGAAAACGTCCCCACAAGACGTGACGGGAGTAAATTCACATGGAAACCCAATGAAATGTTGTAGAAGGTAGACTGATCTTCAATCTTGATGAGCTATTCTTCCGTGCTGAGTTGAGACACCCCACCTAGCCTTATTATTCCGCCGTGCTGAGACATCCCAACCGTGCAGTATCATTCTGCCATGCTGAGCTATTCAACCATGTTGCTACTAGCCTTTCTCATTGGATATCTCGCCCTTTGTAGACGGGTCCTATATGCTCCTCCAAGTTTTTTGAACTTGCCCCATGTTCAATCTAAAAATAACCTTTTGCCTTGAAGTGTCCTCATAAGAGCTGTGCTCCCCCTCCCCTCCCCAAAGTAAGAACTGCTTTCTATGTCCCTGCATACGGTGATTTGATAAGCATCTTTTTGAAGATTAAAGTTAGTGTTTACATATAGTTTTTGGCAGTCTTTAGAGTTGTAGCAGAACGTATTAGCAGTATAGTTTAGCGATACTTCCGTGTCAACTTTTTATACAAAAACGAAAGCTTCCTTTATTACAACTTTGTAGATTGACTCGTGTCTCTTCTCTTCGATTTTTAGAGTTTGTTAAAGATCCCTGGTTGGGTCGAAAATGTTCGTGAAGTCGTACCGGGTACCAGTTCTGGCTCGCTTTAAGGTTACTGTACCCCTTCAGTGACTACTCTCGGCGTTTTCTCTCTTGAGTGTCGCACACGCGAAATAAGACGTATAAACTATACACCATTCGATTCGTCCATTAAATGGAGAGTATTTATGAACCAAAAAAAAAACAAAAATTCAAAAACTTTGCGTTATACAAC
>REGM01000075.1:574956-618421 GCA_004194415.1 Aurelia aurita | reverse complement strand
TTCGGCCCCCTATTTTATTTCTGTTCTGTACAACATAGAGCCATGAAACTTGGCATGTGTATAGTACATCATGAGATGAACCCAAAAATGGAATCTAGTTTTAGATATGTCACGTGACCTGCTCATGATGTCACAATGTTACATTTTCAAAATCATAAGGGTTCAGTAAAAAATTTCAATCGCTGATTACCAGAAAACGAAAAGCAGTAAGGATGTCAGTCCACTTTTTATGCATTCTGCGGTCAAATTGTATTTGCTTTGTAAACAAAATTTATTAAAAAATGATGACGTCATGACACAAAAATTCAAAGAATTTGCGCATGCGCATTGCATAAATACGGCGATTTATTACTCAAAATTTCAAAATAAGTAGTCAGTTCGATAGAGCATCTAAAATAAGTTATATTCCTAGCTTTGCATTGATTTCCCAAGTTCCCTGTAGATTTTATTAGGATTTATTCAAAATTTGCGGTTGACTTCTTTTGAAAATGAATTGTGTTTACCCTCTGGAATGAATTTAATTTTTCTAAAAAATATATTTTTGGGCGTAAGAAAGATAAAAAGTAAAAGTCAGAAAGTTACAGAGTGGTAAGTGCAGTTAGTACGGATATACAGCAGAAAAGCTGCTAGGGGGGGGGGGCTGATTCAGCCCCCCAGGCTTGATAGGGTTGAGGGATCCTCCATCCACCTTTAGAGGGACCATGACAGAAACATCGTCTATTTTTGACCTTTTTAATGCCATCTTAACCTAGGGGTGTTTTTATCATTATTTACTTTTCCGCTTATTTCTAATTCGATTGTATATATGCATACCTTAATTCCAGTATTTTTAACTTGTATAGTGTAATTTAATGAAACCTTATCTTTATTCAGTTTTTCGCAAGTATGATCAATTTCACATTTATAGGATAGGACATTTAGAATAAAGTTAAACCAATTTTCTCCACAGCTGCCGCTAGCGAATTGACGGAAATGATTAACCGACAAATTATTATGCAATTTTAAAAGAATTTCACCCCAATAATTACGCTTGAATTTTTCTAAAACGGAAAACTAAAAACATTTTATTTTAATTTTTACTTTAGTTTATTTCAATGATCTTACCTTATTTAGCTATCATATGATTGCAACACTAATTATGCGTAATGTTTGAACAATTTTTGCTATAAATTCTCACACTTGTTTTAGTTTCTTAGATGAGGATGAGACAAGCTCCTCTCGAAATATCCTAAAAATAACATCATGACTTTGTCAACTGAATTTGTTGATTTTATTTATTAGTTGCCAATTTATTTATAATTTAACATGGCCTAGTCCAAGAACATGTCTTATTATCATCTGCTGGTCCTTAACATAATTTTCGTCGCATTTCTACTTCTTAAATTGTTTCTATCTTTCGAACCAACGATACAATACACAAATTTACCTGCTGGGTCTTCATTATCGTCCGCTGGAGATGCATCATCAAGCTCCGTTGACTCGGGCTCATCTAACTCGGGCTCATCTTCATCTAGCTCGTCTTCCTCCGAAAGCTGATTGGAATCAGTCGTTTCTTCCGAAGGCATGTCAGAATCAGTCGTTTCTTCCGAGGATTTATCGGTCAGGTTCGTTCCCTCATTCTCGGCAGATTCAGCTGATTCAGCAGGTTCTTCGTTTGTGGCTTTTTCCTCGACCACACTGTCTTCGGCAGGGACAGCCTTCTCTGCTTCATCAGTTACCGTCTCTTCAACAGCTGTAAGTGAAGGTTAAAATCATCTATATTCTAAAATCTTCATTAATCAAATTCTGGAAATGTAATATTTTCAGGGAAAGGTGTTTGAAAACTGAAAGTTTCTTGGAAGCGAATTCTTCTACAGGGTGTCCCAAAAAACTGTTCAACGTTTGATAAAATATTAGAAAATAAAAATACAATGAAAAGGAACCATGGTAAGATAACCCGGTTCTTAAGACCTAAAACTAATGTTAGACACCGCAATCTTGAAAATCTGCTGAATATTTTTGGAGTTACAAGGTTTTGAAGTTCAAGTTTATTCGAAAGCTGTAACCAGACGCTTCTCGATCGCACGTAGTGAACGTAGCATAGTTCTATCATCCTTTGTTTTGTTTCTCGTTTATTTCAGAGCAAACCAATTGGGATTTGGAAAGGACTTTCGATAACCTAACTTTTCTAAAATTTATTCAAGCATATAGATACTTTCAGGAATTCTGTTGAGCACAGTTTGAAAATGACTCAGTCTTTCATCGATTAAGCTTTAATAACTGCATTCTTCAGCGAATTTTGACAATTTTTACAGGAATTAAATTACTTTCGAAGTCCCATTGGTTTCGCTCTGATATTAAACGAAAGGTATGGCAACTTTCTTTTACCTCGACTTTGGAGCTTTTTTGCATTTCAAGTAATTTAGGAGTCACTAAACTAAAACTAAAAAGTCGAGCTATTTAGGAGCAAAGAAAGGCAAATATGCGACTTCGAGACTAGCTTAGACAGAATTGTTCGAACCCTATTGTTTGGGAAACCTCCCTACCTAACTCAGATTATTAATGGTTCTATGTGCCTAGCAGTCCTCGCGCTCTGTGATCGCGCTCTAGTGAAACACGAGGCTTTAGGCCGCGGTCACACTGTACTTTTCCAAGCATCCTTTTTGATAATCCGTATTTGTTCTTAAATCATGCCACCGGTCACACATGATTTTTTATAAGGATGCTTTAGTACCCTCAAGGAATTAAACTGAGATACTCCCCCCACAGACAACGAGGAACTTTGAATTTGTGTCAAAGCCTGATGGAAAACTGCAGTCAAAGAAATATAGTTTGGGATCTTTTCAAGGCATGGTTGAAGGAAAGACGATGAAAACCAAACCCCGATACTGTTTAATGTAGTCTAATCTCGACGCTTTGCGTGCCAAGCGGCTTGCCACTACACAGAATCTTATGCTGCCGCATGCAGAATCTTTTAGAGAGAAATTTGAATCATCTAGTTACTACAACTTCATGTTGCACTGCTCTTTTTTTCAAAAAATTCATGACTTACTTTCATCAAATTAATAAAAAGTTGATACTGATACAAAAACTTCAAATTCTTACCATGTGCAGCAACAAATAATCCAAGCAGGATGGCGAGACAGAAAACGGCCTTCATTTTGGAAGTTGGGCACGCCCTCTCTGGTCTTTCAGTGTGTATAGCAGTCTCTCCACTTCTCAAGACTGGCAACCACGCGAAGACTGAGCCGACATTGGATGCGTTGTCATTTTATGCCCTCTTCGGTTCCTGCTTATATTTTGGCCAATCGTGAAGTTTGTATTGTTTACGGCGTTATTTTTCATTGTGGAAAATTTGATTACGCTTGCAAATCATTTGTTCAAATTCATGTATTGTTTGAACAAGTCGAATGTTTTCTTTATGTGTCCTGTTGACGGCGCTAACTTTTGGCACAGCTTGTGTCATCCTTTGCAATCACTCAAGATGACACAAGGAAATTCACACCATACCGCTGACCAAAAAAGACACTGAGAGCTTTTGCTTAGCTGTGCATTTTGCTTTGACCATAGCAATCTTGTAGACCGATTTTTCATATATTTGCAAATGTGTTTGCAATCACTGTTGTTCAAGAGATAAGGGGTATCCTGTAAGATTGATTTCATGCATTGTTTGAACAAGTCGAATGTTTTCTTTCATGTGTCCTGTTGACGGCGCTAACTTTTGGCACAGCTTGTGTCATCCTTTGCAATCACTCAAGACGATACAAGGAAATTCACACCATACCGCTGACCAAAAAAGACAATGAGAACTTTTGCTTAGCTGTGCATTTTGCTTTGACCATAGCAATCTTGTTGACCGATTTTTCATATATTTGCAAATATGTTTGCAACCACTGTTGTTCTAGAGATAAGGGGTATCCACTAAGATTTATTTTAAGCTTCATATTTGCATTAGAATGCGAAAAAATGTCTGGTACTTGAAGCTTTATGTAGCACCCATGGTAACGGAAATGAAACAAAATACAAATAGGAAGAGTTTCTGCCCCCGTTCAAGTGCTTCAATTTCGAAATAAAAAATATCACAGGTGACGACTGTTCTACCCTATGTACTGATGTGTCGCTCCTCCATTACGTCTGGGAAATGTCAGCATACCGGTTTTTGATTTGTGGGTGCTTTGCGTACTGGATTCTGTTTCAACTAAAATTGTTAATCCTATTTAATTCGATCTACTACCGTCTGATACTCTTATTTGCTTTTTATGCAAACACTTCCAAGACATATGATTAATTCTTTAAATGGAATAGATCAAAGTCTTTGGTCACTAAATCTATGCGGCAAAACAAAAGAGTTGCAAGGATTCCCGGGGGACTAAACCCCCTTTTCTTACTTCAAAACTCAGATGAGAAATGCAGATTTACAGCTAAAAACATATGTTGGTGTTGTCTATCTAGTTTTGACTTTTTAGGAGGACTATAGCTAGGTATATGTACGAAAAGCTATTTTATTTCGTCAAGAGGAGAAGCATTTTGGTGTAATGCTGGAGCGAAGGAGTTCGGGCAGGAAAAATCATTGGGTGGGCCGGGGTGGGCGTCCAACTCCTTGACTCAGTAAAATAGCTTTTGAAGGAGGTACACTGTTTGGGATGAATTTGCCTGGAAAATATCATTTTACAATCTTTGCCAATTATTTTGATATGGTTGTAATTCCTACATTCTTACGCATAGAATGGTGTATACCGGGTGAGTCAGAAAAACGTGTCCACTGTTTGAAAAATCGTACAGGAAACGCTATACAACCAGTTTTAAAATTTTTAATTCTATCATCTTAATGTGAGACTGCAATTTACTTTTTGAGATTTTTCTCATAATTCTAGGTGCATTCAAGTAGGGTGGGAGGGTGGTAGCGATTACTAGGACTCAACGTAATAAATCTAGGTGCATTCATAGTCATAAGAAAAAAATGTTCTTATCAAGTTAGTAAATTCTTCATCTTGTTGAAAGATATCGTCGTCAATAAGATCGAAAATCGCGTCCAAATCATCGCCACTAATTTTGTTATGGGTTTGATGCACTCTCAGGGTCACGTGATCAGCCTGTTCAAGTTCCCAACGAGAGACAAAGGATTTGAACAATGGCTCATTGTTAGCTTCCAGAATACAGTTTTTTCTTATGACTATGGTGCATTCCTTCTGAATCAGGATTTAGCCAAAAGTCATATTCTCAATTTGCTTAAAAACAGCATAAATAGGTTGTTCAATGTAGTATAAATTTTGACTTTCTGATGGTCAGCATTGATGAGAGAGCATAATTACATTTTAACAGTTTCCATATCATTAGAAAGCAATGTCTAAGCTAAAAAAACATTACCTCGCCGTTTTAATTGTTTAAATACTGGATTTAGCCAAAGCCCATGGAAGCTAGTTTTCGGGAATTCATCATTTGAGATCCCTATGTGCACTGGGGGGCATTTTTGCACCCCCCCCCACCAAGCTTTGCTACACTGAGCTAAAAGTAAAATGACACGAGATATGATAACCAGTCTTGGTGATTGTTAGTCAAATTTAATTGGCAATCAAATTTTTTAAATTTCATTGTTCTGACTTTGATCATGTGACCACAGTAACAACATATTTAGAGAATGGACACAGTGGGAACCAGGCTTTGACACGTGAAATGCTGAGCAAAATTGTACAGACTTGTTTGGTGATGCAGACAAACTTTCTTGTCGGATTTCAATGCAAAGTGGCTGAATCTTTGACTTATTACAGAGTCGTAGTTATCCTATTGATAGATTGGTGCAAGTCTCGTTTTGAGGAGTGATTACTGGGACTCATCCATTCCTAGTCCACAGTCCCCTAAAATTTCATGTCTCTTGCGAATGTGCCATGATGGGTGGTGGGCCTTAATGGGCAACACAACTCTAGCTCTGGAATGGGTCCTCGACTTGTAGTTCTTAGGTCTTAGGCCCGGGCCTGGCAGCACGCAAGAATTTAGACGGGGACGTTAGGCGTCCCAGTTTTGGGTCTTTTTTGAGAATTTCTCCCCATTCTTGGGTGTCAATATTTCCTCTTCAAAGTTTCCCCATTTTTGGGTATAGATTTGACTGTGAAAAAGTAATTTTCTTAATTATCATAATTATTAATGCCTTAGCAGCATTACCTTTCAAACAAATCCCTATCTTCCTGAGATAATACCTACACTCATACAGAACACACACCTTGTGCACATTAACATGACAAGAATTCTTAAGAATTTCAAGAATTCTTCACATTCTGAGAAGAATTCTTGACTCATATGAAAGACTGTAAATTTTTTTAACAAGAATTCTTAAGAAACTAAAACAAAAGTCTATCCCCTACTGCAATGTTGAGTTCTTTTACATAACTCTTGCCATCTGCGTTCTGCTTCATTGTTTCTTTGCTGCTAGCATCTTTTGTACGCACCTCTCTGTCATAAAGCAATATTTACTTACTGGTAGGTGCAGGAAGGCGTGTCTTGTATCGTCTTCCATTGAAAAGGAGACTGGCTGGAGAGTGCTTTGTCATTGTGTGAGGAGTAGTAGCTCTGTAGGCCCTCAGGTATTTGTGCAATTCTTGTCTCCAGTTTAGACGCTCTTCTGTGGAGGAGCGAATGATTTTTCCTAGGTTTTTCATAAAGTTTTCGGCCATGCCATTTGCCCATGGTGCATATGGTATTTTCTTTCTGTGCTCAAAACCCATGTATCTTGCACACGATTTGAATTCCGCACTGTTATACGGTGGCCCATTGTCACTAGCTATTTCATCCGGGATTCCTAATGTTGAGAGAATTTTGTCCATTGCTGGTATGACTGCTGGACTGGAAGTTGAACGCCCGTTGAACGCAAGATTTCAACCATAGGAAACCTGGAGTACAGGCATTGGACAACCAGCAGGTATTCGCCAGTGTCTAATGGACCATATAGGTCTGTTGCAAGTTTTGACTACGGTTTTGTGGGTAGTTCTGTTGGCTTGAGTGGCTATTGCTGATGAATATCTGTGTTTGCTTGGCATGCCATGCATTGTGCAATTTCTGTTTCGACCATCTTATCTAATCCAGGAAACCACAGATGCATGCGTAAGTATTGCTTGGTTCTTACAACACCTTGATGTCCATCGTGAGCAAGGGTTGTAACAGACTGCCAAAGGCTGGCTGGCAGGAACAACAATTCTGCAACGTCTGAGCACCAGGCCATCCACTACTGATAGCTATGGAAATATATGTGCATATGGAGCTAATTTCTCTTTCTGTTCTTTGCTGATGTATCCCTGGGAGATCATTTCTTTGAGGATTGTCAATGTTTCATCCTCTATCGTTGCTGTTAACATCTGTTCTTTTGTTACAGCCTTGGGAAGGTCTGCTCTGATAACTGCATCAATGTATAGCATATCTTCTTCTATGGATTTCTTTGTTACTGTACACACATCAGCTAAGACAACTGGGTGCCGGGAAAGATAATCAGCTGGATTTGTCGCCCCGGCTCATGTATCAGGGTGTAGCTGTAATCTTGCAGCTTCAACTTGTCTCGTAGGACCAGTGGCGGCCTGGCGTTTTTCGTCTAGGGGGGGCTGGCACTGAAATGGCGCCCCTTCATAACTGACATAGTTGTCAAGTTTCTAACAAGATGCAATTTTCTTATGACTTTTAACCATGTCGAGGATAGAAAACTAACCCCCACGTGATCATAATTTATTTAACCAGACCAGGGTTGCAAGAGTCATTGACCTTCCTCCAGACCTAAATTTCAAGGTCTCAACCTTCCTCATTTTATCTTTTTTGTAAACACAACGCAAAAAGGGATTATATATATCAAGAAAGGTATTTTTTGATCTTCCCATGATATATCAGGACCGTTACGTGGCTTGAAAATTATGGCCCAAAATCTAGAAAGAGAAAGTTTTGGTTCGCACTCCCAGTAAAAAGTTCACTCAAACAATTTGTGGATGATATTTTTCATAATATCAAAGCATCATACAGCGGCATGGCCAGGGTAAACTAGCTGACGGTAGCGGAACGAGGGGGTCTTGGGGCGAAACCCCCAGGAAATGATTTGAGGACACGCCCTTAGCTTTGGCTTTGAACGCCTCTCCTGACCACATGTTTGCTAAAACTAAAATAGAACCTTCGACAATTTGTAACAGTTTTCTATAAATCACCACCATCTTCAGGAAACTTTGGAGTAAAGNAGATAGATGTAGATAGTCTATCAGGTCTATTACAAATTTTGCAGTAACTATATAAAATATTTTTGCATCATTCCACCTTTAAACTGCAATTTTGTAGGTCCGATTCGTAAAGTCTTAAAGGAAGCAGCTGCTGATTGGGGAGGGGCTTTGTTCTTAAAATGATGGACAACAATACATCTATTTTATGCTTGTGACACACAGACATAGCACCATTGTGATTGTTTTCAAAATTATTGGGGTGGGGGCTTGAGCCACCTCCCTCCTCCTCCCTCTTCTTCCTGCAGTAAATAAATATCTACAATTACAAATTCAAATCAATGAAATAAATCGTTTGAAAGATTTCATGCCAGTTGAGTAAAAAGTTAATAAATTTAATAACATATCGGAAGGGTTCTTATCGATCGTTTAATAATAATAGACTGTGTTCTGTGGTGTTCTTTATAGTAAATAAAGAATGATTTCTATTATTAGTTTATTACCTCGATCGGAAAAAATTGCTTGCCAACACCAACAGCTTTCTTTTTGGTAATTTTTCTCTTCGCAGCTCTTCCCTCATCAAACACTTCACCCTGAAATTCTTCGTACGCAACACGTTGTTTTGATCGAAGTCGCTGTGGGTACGCCATTTTGAAAAATTTGCTTCCTTCTCATTGACACGCATGCGTACTTACATTTTTTTTAAAGACAGTCTCCAGCGCAAATGTCCTATTCCCACTGGTGATGTCTTCATTTGATCTAGAAAGAGAAAGTTTTGGTTCGCACTCCCAGTAAAAAGTTCACTCAAACAATTTGTGGATGATATTTTTCATAATATCAAAGCATCATACAGCGGCATGGCCAGGGTAAACTAGCTGACGGTAGCGGAACGAGGGGGTCTTGGGGCGAAACCCCCAGGAAATGATTTGAGGACACGCCCTTAGCTTTGGCTTTGAACGCCTCTCCTGACCACATGTTTGCTAAAACTAAAATAGAACCTTCGACAATTTGTAACAGTTTTCTATAAATCACCACCATCTTCAGGAAACTTTGGAGTAAAGCTCCTTAAGTTGGCTTATAATGCCTCTCTCGATCCAATGTTTGACAGTGCCAGAATTTCAATGAATCATAATATTCAGGAAAATGTTTGAGCAAACGCCCTTGATCCAATGTTTGCCAATGCAAAAATGGAAACTATTACAATTTTGTGATAGTTGTTCTATCAATCAGCGTCAGTTGCAAATTTTTTGAGGACTTCAACCTTTACTTTGGCTAAGAACGACTCTCCCAATCACGTTCCAACATTTGTCGGAAAATTCTTGACCTTCCAAGAATTTTGAGGACGTTTTTTTGACAAATGTGGGGCAAACTGGGGCAAATACTCCCATAACCACACCACTGGAATCGTATATTAAGATCATATTTACGTTGACTCAAATGAAATGTTAATTTTATTTTGTCTCTTCTAATTAGCCTGAGTAGAAATAAATTCTCTCGAACTGATGATCAGGCGGCCTATTTTATAGAAAAGCGTCTTTTTATGACTATGACGATGTGACGAAGGCATCCTTTGCAAGGGCGAAGCTAAAGACAATTTTGGAGCGGTGCTGACCCCGATTTTGCCGACAAATTGTGCGTTTCTTGGGCTTGAATGTTTGAAAGTGATGAAAATTGGCCAAAGTTGCCGACAAATTTGCCGAAAAACTAAAAGTTGGGGAGGCGGTACTCCCTGCACCCCCTTTGACTACGCCTCTGATCCTTGAACGGCCCTGCCACGTGCTGCTGGATGATAGCTGTGACGATCGAACTTCATGAAGTTTTTGGCGCCCTTCCGAAGCTTTGGCGCCCCTTTAACAATGTCCGCTGGGGGGGGCCACGTAGGACTCGTGCTGGAAGTTCTGCCTTGTACTGGTTGTACAAGGGTAACAGAGGCTTGTGGTCTGTGCTTACAATGACATGTTGAAGGCCATGTAGATAGATATGGTTTCTCTGCATGGCAAATACTACTGCAGCACTTTCAATTTCAATTTGTGAGTAGCGGCTCTCAGTGTCTGTTGTCGCTCTGCTGTCGTATCTGATTACTTTGTATTGCTGTGTTTGAGGCTCCAGTTGTGTCAACATGCTAGAAAGACCATATTTGGAGCCATCAACAATGAGCTTTGTTTCTCGTGTTGGGTCAAAGTATGCCATGGTGGTTTCTTGTGAGAGAGCCTCTTTAATTGACTGAAAAGCCTGTTGACAATCAGTTGAAAATGGCATTCTTTCTAGTGAGGAACCTCAGCGGGGTTGTAAGAGCAGAACAGTGGTGAATAAAATGTGCACTGAAATTAGCCATTCCCAAGAAGTAAAGGAGCGAACTTCAGCTGCAGATGCGGGTGGTTTGGCATCATGTAGAGCCTGTACTTTGTCAGGTGATGGTGACATTCCTGCTGATGAGAAATTCATGCCAAAAAACTTGATTTCAGGTTGGTTAAAAATTCACTTTGACATTCCAAGTGTCAGACCGCAGTCTTCAAGGCGTTGTAATACTTGCATGCAGGCATACCGGAATTTGATGACCCAGGACCCTCTAGGAGGACCCGGGACGAGGACCCTCTNATCATAAGAAACCATAAATTTTGTGGTATCATTTTTGGTATGATCATAAATTTTAGGGTATTATGTTCAAAAATAATTCTTTGGGGTAAACTTTTGGGATTTTTGACGCAAAATATTAAATTTTAGGGTATGCATTTTGCATATCCTGTAAATTTTGGGGTATGGTTTTTGAAAAATCTATAAATTTTAGTAAATTTTGGGGTATGGTTTTTGGAAAATCTATAAATTTTAGGGTGTGATTTCACATTTCCTAGACGAGACGCGCAAAGGCTGTTACTATCGTTGGACTCTGCGCATGTACATTTTCGGGACATTTTCGTGATAAATTCGGTACCGAGAATTTGATGAGGTGTCATTATCCGGTTGGCATTTTCTCAAAGTCCACTTTTTTACGCATTATTGACTTCACGCTAATCTTTATTTTTGCAAACGATGATTAACTTATTTCTATATTGTGACCTTTTGAACGCTTTTGAACGCATCAGTATTCTCCTTATGCTACTGTAAATACCAACTTTAAATATTGATTGATTGATTTATTGATTGAACGCTGACGAAAAGCTTGCATGGTTAACATGTGAAAATACGTTCAAGACTGAAGCACAACACTTTAGGGAAATTGCAAGACCGAGAAGTATTGTCATCGGAAGTTCTAACTAAGTATTGTCATCGGAAGTTCCTACCTGGATAACAAAGCGGAAATGCAGTTTCTTTCACTTCTGTGTTTTTTACGGAAGTGGAGTTTTTTCCTACACTTTCTATTTCCAATGAATAAGAAATGCTACGACTTATCTCAGCGACTAGAAAGACATGACAAAATTGAGGTAGACCTATCCTAAAATTGAAGCTGTTTGTTCAAATGAACACAAGAGTGTTGTTGCTGCCCTTTCACCACTTAAAGTTTTCTAAGGATGTACCAGACTGCAATCGTGTTTCTGCCGTCCACCCGAGCCACCGATGTTTCGTTTTTCCTAAAAAAACTACAACGAAAATTCGGGCAACTCAGTTGAACTTAAAGATTGGCAATACCTTACAAAATCCGAGCTGCCCGAGTTTTAGTTTTTCTTTAAGAGGTAAGAACGAAAACTCAGGCGGCCTCGGGTATAATTTAAAAGGCTCATATTTGGAAAGACGAAGACCATCTGCAGCCGGATTTGACTGAAAAGCGTCTAAAATATACGTTCAAGCATTGATTTTTTAATGAAAAACGTCCCACCTGAAGTCGCCCGAGTTTTCGTTTCTAAAAAGGGTCTTATTTTGAAAGGCAAAGGATATTTGTGACTTCTATGACCAAAGAGAGTCCAAATAATGCTATCAAACATTGTTTTAGCAGTGATAAATATTCGCTCGAGTCGCCCGAGTTTCCGACCTGGCCGTTCGTAACAGCAGGTTCTTAAGATCAATTTATCCTGTGCACAAATCTACAAATCATTTCCGTGCTCAACAAAATATTTAAGATAGATTTGTACAAGTCATGTTTCCCCTCATCAAGGTCATGACCAAAAGGGTTCGTGTGTCACATAAAAACTAATTTCAAGCACTTTGGCAGTCGCAATGTTATCTCTCGCAGTCAGTGGGGTCCTTCAAATCAAAGCTATTTGTTTTGGCACTGTACATTCATGGTATACCGGGTGCGCCAAAAAAAACTATCCACGTTTGAAAAATCATAGTACCTGGAGTACTGAATGGTTTTGAATGAATTGAGTTTTGGCTGATAGCAGAAAGTCTGAAGTATTTTTGTGATTTTTCTCGTGTTTTTATCAGCAGAGAAAACATAGATAAATTCAACTTTACGAAAATTCGTTTGTTGCCAAATGGCTGAAAACAGGCCTAAAACACTCGATCAAATCGTACAAAATCTCCCGCATAGAACAAGATGCAAGAGCATTTAATATTTCTCGAGCGTTATAGGAAATTAATTCTTAAAAAAATACTAAAGATTTTCAATCCCATGGCAATACAAGTGCAGACGACATCCGATACTCGTGAAAAACTGTAATTTTGCATTGTTCGGTGTGAGAATTTTCTGTAAGGTTTGATCAAGTGTTTTAGGCCCTTTTTCAGGCATTTTGCAAACACAGGATTTTCTTAAATTCGAATTTAGCTGTATTATCTGTACTCATAAAAACACGATAAAAATAAAAAAAATACTTCAGTCTTTCTGCTATCAACCAAAGTTTGATTCATTCAAATCCATCCAGAACTCTAGATACTACGATGTTTCAAACGTGGATAGTTTTTTTTGGCGCACCCGGTATATAATTTCAGTTCTTTTCTGGAATGGGAGGGGGTGTTTAATTTAGTAGTTCTACTCACTACCTTCATCAACTGTCTAATCACAAACTTCATAACTTCATAGGTCTAGCAGGTGATATGGTATGTTGCGAGTTACACTTATTTTGAGAGTTGTGAGTTTCATTTATAATGCGAGTTGCGAGTTGAACTGGATTTGCAAGTTGCGAGTTGCGAGTTGAATGAAAATTGCGAATTGGAAAATGAAAAATGCGAGTTCAAAAGATTGCGAGTTGACTATTTTCTTTTGAAATGTTGTTTTTGCTACCAAATAAAAGGGTTTTTTGAAGTCACAATTCAACGTGCAGCTATTTTGTTTATTTCGAAAATTATTACGAAAGTTTTGATACGAGACTGCGCTCAAATGTAAGAAATCTGGTACACCCCTGGACCTAATATTCGTATTAAAAGTTTCTTGCATGTAAACAAATTCATTCCCTATGAGCAGAAACCCAAAAGCAAGTCTAAAGGGTCCTGGTCCCGGGTCCTCTTGTAGAGTCCTCGTCCCGGGTCCTCTTGTAGAGTCCTCGTCCCGGGTCCTCCTAGAGGGTCCTCGTCCCGGGTCCTCTTGTAGAGTCCTCGTCCCGGGTCCTCCTAGAGGGTCCTGGGTCATCAAATTCCGGTATGCCTTGCATAAGTGCACGATCATGTTCTTTCTGAGATTGGCCAAACACGATAATGTCATCATAGATGTTTTCAACATGTTCAATGTCCACTAGTGTTTGGCGAATTTCCTCATTGAAAATCTCAGCAGCTGAATTAGTGCCAAAATTTAACCTTTTGAAACGCCTCAGGCCTTGATGGGTGTAGAACGTTGTCATGTATCTACTCTCTGGGCTCAATTCAATATGCATGTAACCTTGACGCATGTCAAGTTTTGTGAAATGCTTTGCTCCATTCAATTTGTAGCGCAGCTCTTCCAATGTGGGGATGACATGACGTGTGCGCTGGATGGCACTGTTTGCAGTGGTCATATCAAGGCTCATTCGTAACTGGGATGCGTCGGCTTTTGGTGTCAACACTACATTTGAAACCCATTCTGTCGGTCCATACACTGGCTCAATGATATCTCCATCTTCCAATTCTTTGAGAATTGCTTCAAATTGCTCCCGCCTTGCAAAGGGTATTCGGCGCTGTGGTTGAATTTTTGGAGGTACTGACTTGTCCACTGATAACTTTACAACTCTGTATCGATGTTTGCCAATACCTTCAAACACCTGAGGGTACTGATCAACGATGGCCTTAACTCTGTCTGATGCATCTTGCTTATGTTTGTAGATATTATTTAGCTGCTCTTCGGAAGACTCTTTAGAGGTGAGATGCTTTGCCATAGCTGAATATGACATGGTGGGTGACTTGAGTGGTGGCCTTTGCACTCTGCTGGTTCCCCTGTTTCCTTTCCTGGGGCAAATGGTGCATGCCCTGCATGTCAGCGGTTAACTCTTTCACAGTGATGCGCAGCAGACTCAGATCAAAGGCAGTATACTTTCCAATGAGGGGTTTTTGCCCAGATCCTGGAACGACNCTGAGGGTACTGATCAACGATGGCCTTAACTCTGTCTGATGCATCTTGCTTATGTTTGTAGATATTATTTAGCTGCTCTTCGGAAGACTTTTTAGAGGTGAGATGCTTTGCCATAGCTGAATATGACATGGTGGGTGACTTGAGTGGTGGCCTTTGCACTCTGCTGGTTCCCCTGTTTCCTTTCCTGGGGCAAATGGTGCATGTCCTGCATGTCAGCGGTTAACTCTTTCACAGTGATGCGCAGCAGACTCAGATCAAAGGCAGTATACTTTCCAATGAGGGGTTTTTGCCCAGATCCTGGAACGACATACACGGTTGCAATGGCCTGTTTTCCATTGGCTGTGAGCCGTGTCTGGAAGGAGCCTTTCACCGGAATGGGTGGGGAGTTAAACGGCTTGAGCTTGACATGTGACTTGTGTTCTTCTAAGCTTTGGCTGAGGGTGCAGCTGTTCATAGAGGCCTTCGTCGATGATATTTGTATCTGCACCTGTATCAATTTGCATTTTTAATTTTGTGCCCCCATCAAATTTTACTTGCACCATGGTATCTGGATACCGTCTCTTGCTATGGATGGCATGAGTTGGGGGTAGTGACTGCATCCAGTGTAAGAACAGTTGGTCCTTCCACCAAATTGTTGTAAATATAATTGCCTTGCTCAGGATTTTCATCCAAGTTCTCTTCTGTGTCAACCATTTTGACTGGCTTTGTTGATTTCTTTGACTCACAAACACTAGCAAAATGATTTTTTTTATTGCAGCTCTTACAGGTTGCACCCATGGCCTTGCATTTCCCTTTGTGTGGTGTTCGCTCTCCACAATAGCAGCATATCTCCATGGTTTTCCCTCTAGACTTGTATTGATGTTCTGCTCTGGGGTGCTTTCCTTGTACAGCATAGACTGATGATGGTGAGGCTGTAGCCTCCATATTGTGTTGCTTCATGAAGGCAATTTCTCTATTGGTAAGCTCAATAGAGCGAGCAGTAGTTAGGACCTTGCTTAAATCCATGTCTTGAGCAATTATCTCCCTCTGTAACTTTTCAGAATGAGTGTGCAGTGTCATCACCAGTGTGATTGCTGAATTTAAATCCATCTTATCAAATTCGCAATCAGCACCTTTGATCCTTAAGCGAGTAGCCCAATGATCATGAGATTCCTCTGGGGAGGTGGGCTTGGTGCAAAAAAATTTGTAGCGCTCCGCGGCCAAATGCTTTTTTGCAGTAAAATGTGTGGTCAAAGTAGCTGTGGCAGTTGAATATTTTGCATCCTCAACTGTCAGTGTTGCGAAAAGCTCCCGTAATGCAGGGCCACCAACGGCAAGCAATGCAGCCCTTTTCTTTGAAGGCCCCTCTGGAGGGTCAGTGATGCCCTCAAAGTCCATAACAAGGTCTGGATTTTCCAACCAGAGTTTCCAACGACGCTCTTGATTGCTGCCAGCATCTTGCTTTATGTCTGGATTAAACTCCGTTACGCATGCTTTAATACCTGCAAGTGCAGATGTCACGTGCAGACGTTAGGCCTAGCACAAAATGAAAAGCAAAAAATAAGTCACTTTCCTGCTTGCTGCATTCATGACTCTGTCGCTGCAGAAGAGCCAACTTGTGCTTGATGTTTATAAACACTTTCCCTTCTCGTCGCCATATGAAGAGTCCACAAACAGATGATAAGTATCACACATATAAAAGACGTGTTCTGCTACTTCAGTGTTACATCATAATAACCTCGTTCACTAACAGCCTCGTATAGAACATTACACCCAGTTTTGGGGCAAAAATTTACCAGCTTCCCCATTCTAGGGGCAAATTTTGAAACTTCACTCCCATTTTCAGGTATAAAGCTACATGTCACCTCCTCACGTCCCCGTCCCCATTCTTGGGTACTGCCAGGCCCGGGTCTTAGGTCCTCCTTTTGTAATTCTGAGAACTGAGGTCTTCGTCATGGGTGTTCCAGCATAGGCGTAGGAGGCAGGGGGCTGTAGGCCCCCCAACGTTGGAAAAATTTACCAAAATCAGCCTTTTTCGGGCAAAAATCTACCCTAAGTCGGGCAAAAAATTCGGTAAAAAATAGAAATTAATCGGGCAGCTCCCCATATTTTATCTTCCCCTACGCCCGCGTGTTCTAGCATTTCGTTCTTGTTTTGTACACAGGCCTTTAGAGCCCTGTTGACATTTGAAAAGTTGATCCAATCATAATGACATTTAAGTCCTTCTTTTTATGATTGATAAGGGACTAAATTTGACCTAGACTGGAAAGCTGAAAACTGTGCAATATCACTGGGTTCTAAAAGATACTCTAAACACATTTTTGTACAAGAGTTGAATCAACATAGATAACTGCTTGACACTTTGGCACCCGTTTTCAGTGAAGAACATGATCATCCTTACTAGATAACACAAGATTCCCATTCCTTTATCTGCTGGCCAACATTGCCCTATATCGTCTAGACTTGTAAAGTATACCTTGTGTCCCAAAAAGAGTATACAGATGTGGTCGACCCTAGCGATGAGAATTTAGCGCAAATCAATCCGAAAAACATTTTTAAAACATACCTCGAGTGTGTGAGTGTCACGTAAATTATATTTTGCAAAACCCATTTAACTCCTGCGGTTCCTGCGATGTTGTATACAATAACTAGAACAGAGGAAGTGTGAATAATGAGGCATTAGGTGGCAGTAATTGGGTCGTATCGGCTAATTATATTTTCATGACAAGCAATGAAGGAATTACAATTCCTTTTGATTAAATTTGGATGCTACAAATAAATTCATTGTTCTGAAGAATGCTTGACTTGGACTGAATGACATTTTCTTCTAATACTGTTTAATGGTAATACATCACTGGAGATCGAAATTTATTTCCATATACGACTATCAACCTTCATCATAATAAATTCAAACAAATTGATGAGCAGCAAAAACTTTTTGATCTTCTTGTTGTCGGCCTAATTTAACTTAGGTTAGGCCCACCGTTAACAGTCTTGCAAACGATCGAATCGCAATAATTGATGTTCTAATCATGACACAATAGAGTCAACAAACCTTGCAGCTACCAAAGCGTTTGCTTTTCTAAAATATAACCTTCATTTAAGGTTACAATCACTTGACTTCTCTAATGATTCAGCAGACATGTGCAGCATGGCTTTAAAGTTGCTGAAGGACTGGGTACTAAAGGGAAGTATTTGCGCAGTCACCTTGTCGTTAAAACACATTTACGCTGCGCGTAAATGTTTCGCTGTCGTGCAGTTTCTAATTTTTCTCCTCTTCTTTCAAATGTTTTCAAGGCTATTGTTGACTTATTCGCTGTGCTTGAAGGATTTGCTTAGGCCAAAACGCCAAAGCTCTGGTTTGGAGGTCAAGGCAAATTTGTCCTTTGAAGATTAGCCCTATCAAGCCTAGGGGGGGGGCTGAATCAGCCCCCCTAGCAGCTTTTCCGCTGTATATCCGTACTGACTGCACTTACCACTCTGTAACTTTCTGACTTTTACTTTTTATCTTTCTTACACCGAAAAATATTTTTTTTAGAAAAATGAAATTCAATCCAGGGGGTAAACAAAATTCATTTTCAAAAGAAGTCAACCACAAATTTTGAATAAACCATAATAAATTGTTTGAGTCTTTTTAAAACATTGAGTTGTGATGCAGCTTTTCTGCAGAGTTCAGAGATGTGGTGTTCAAAATTTAGCTTATAATCTAGCTGAATACCTAGCAATTTGACAGTTTCTTCCGATTTGATAATTTTGAATTGGATGTTAAAATTTTCTCCACTGGTATTTGTTTGATCCTTCAAATAAGGAATGCATGAAATTTTTCTAAACGTTGCCTATTTAATTGCCCTAAAATTTACCTTATAATTTGAATCATCATCAGTTCGTTTGGAAACTTGCAATCATAGATTCCAGAGTTGATACAATCTGTTAGGTAGGGGCAAACTATTTCCCTTGCTGCCTTTAACATTCTAGTTGGATTTATTCTTATCAAGCAAATCTATCTGCTTCATGACCTTAGATGGGTTTACATGAGAGAATTTAAAGGTGTTGCCGTTTGATGTTACATGTTGTTTAATCACCTTTATAGAGGGGTGATCTTTATACTTACTTATCGATCTCACAACCATTTGTTCTACAGACAGTTGTTCTTGAACCTCCTTAAAAAGGGGGTCAATATCAAGACTGTCTTTAATATTAGCAAAATATTCGTTAAAGCACTCAGCAACTGGCAGCAAAATTTGCAGAAGATTAAATTTCTCAGAAAATAGAGATGAAAAATTCGCCATCAATTCATCTTCTAGCCAGCCTAACCCCTTCAGAGATTGCTGCCGAAGTCAATACTTTTGGAGCGACAACTACAACTGCCGAAAATTTCGAGGAGGATGCCGGAAAAAGAGATGAGCATACCAAAAGCAAGCACAGGATTCTTCATCATGGTAAATATGCGTTTTTAACTTCTAAAAAATTGACAAAAGTTAGCTAAACTGAGTCATGACATAATCTCATCTAACAATGAAGAGTATTTTAGATGTTCGATCTATTTTTGCCAGTCGCACTCCTAAAAACGAAACCTACCGAGATTCTTGGCACACTCTCTTGAGGTGCTGCGCCTGCGGTAATAGTGGTACCTGGTACCAACTGTCTATTCCTTGTTGACCCCCACCAAGACGTTGAAAAGTTGAAACTTTTGAAGTGAAAGAGTGCCCTAGTTAACCCTATTACTACCGAGGGGAGGGGGAACAAAGTGCCCGCGGCAAATATGATCTGATGTAGTGTCGTTATTTCGAGAGATAAAGAGCCGAGGCTTTGTGACTTCTTCTAAAATTTAATAGGGCAATTAGAAATTGTAATTTTTTTCAAAATGGTAGACACTGATCACGTGACCAACGTCTTTTCGACACGTGGTCGGGTGGTAAATTAAAGAAGTGAGTCTAGTTTTTGCCAGGATGATAAGAGATTATCAAGAATACCACCATTCGATAGCTTTTCACGAGAGCTTTCAGGTGATGTATAATTTTATTAATTTTGGATGACGTCAGCAATTTTAAATTCAATGACGTCATCAAAGTTTATGACGTCATATAACTAATAAAAAATTTAATAAATAAAATTTTATTGTCAAATATGGTTCTCTGGATCGTTTTAAATGATTTTAAGGCATTTCAGAGTATTTGCATCAGTAATTAGGGCTTTTAATGAAAGAATGAAAAACTGGTGTAATTAAATAATCAATAAATGAAATAAATAATGAGTTTAAATAGATATTATATTGCTGATTTTGGCTCCTTGATGATTTGTGATACATTCTAGAGCCATTATGAAAGGAATTATTAAGTAAAACCTAAAATATTGCTAGTTTTGCCAATAGTTAGAAAATATCGCATTTTCCCGCCATTATGACGTCATAGTGACGTCATGGATGTAGTGAAGAATAAAAAAAGTGTCCTACTGTGTAGATTTTGTTACTGTGCACCATTGTACCAAGTCTCACCCTCATATCTGCATTATTCGCGAAGTTATGTAGGGGGCACATGTGCCCCCCTCGGTACTACAAGGGTCCAAAAAGCCCGGTAAGATCAAATCTTCTGAAAAAGATCAAAGAAAAACTATATTCACTTACGATAGTCTTGCATTTGGTTAATGATAGATCAGGAAGGCAGTCATCAGTGCTGTAATTATGATTTCAAGACTGAACAACATCTTGTGAGTCCTAAAACTGACTTCCAAATTGAAGGATTTATGATCTCCAAATATTACAACTGGCGAAAAACAAGGCGCTCTCCACAGATTAGCCATACAACTATATGCATATGATTACGATAAATAAAATCACAACCATCGAGCAGCAAATCACACAGGAAATCGCTCGGCTTCGTCACTAGCGTAGCGTAATGAGGCGTTACGTAATGANATACTACTGAAACGATACCGAGGGGAGCAAAAACTATGTCAACCCCCGGAGTGCATTTCATCGCGCGCTCGACAATTTGCGATCGATTTTCAGTCTGGGCATGCGTACTTTGAGTTATTTGGTAGCGCGATCAGAGCGCGCGATCGCAAAAAAAAGTAGAAGTTCATCCTACTTTTTGCGAGCGATCGCCAGGACCCATTGGCAGCAGCTAATCAAATCGTTGGAAATACGCGCCGAAAAGGTTTGTCAAAGGTTTGCGATCGCTAAAAGTCGATCGCAAATTGTCACGCGCGCGACAAAATGCACTGAATGGAAATCCGCCTTTACGATAGTCTTGCATTTGGTTAATGATAGATCAGGAAGGCAGTCATCAGTGCTGTAATTATGATTTCAAGACTGAACAACATCTTGTGAGTCCTAAAACTGACTTCCAAATTGAAGGATTTATGATCTCCAAATATTACAACTGGCGAAAAACAAGGCGCTCTCCACAGATTAGCCATACAACTATATGCATATGATTACGATAAATAAAATCACAACCATCGAGCAGCAAATCACACAGGAAATCACTCGGCTTCGTCACTAGCGTAGCGTAATGAAGCGTTACGTAATGACTAATGACGAAAGAACACCCTGGGAACGAGGTTGAGTGCTACCAACAACATTCTCTCGAAATCTCGAAAACTCTCCGCGCTCCGCGCTCATATGACGCTTCTGCTGCGGCGCAGAGCAGATTTTGCAACTTTGCAAACTTTGCAACCACTGTTATCATACGTTGTTTCCCTGTGGTGTGCGAGCTACATACATAATACATTACATCATTCGAATCTAACTGTCAGGGCTGAACCGAAGAAGATGTCGCTTTTTGCTTGGACAATTTGAGCACGGAAAGCAAGCTGTGATAGTGGCAAATAGCTTTACATCGTCTGCCAAAGACAAAAAGACTTCATCATGGTATTTGAGAAGCTATTTGTTGTCTCACTGCGGTGCAGGAACAGCTGTTTGGTGTCATTATGCGCTATGCCCATAGTTGGCCTAACCCAATCCCAACGGGTAGCAAGGCGCGAAATAGGTCGAGTTTCAGTAACACAGCGTCGTTATGCAGCAAACCGTTATCACAGTATGTTAAAAACAAAGCCATCTTTGAACCATAGTTCAGTCCATCGTTGTTATTCTAATGCTCTATGCCCAACATTGGTACAAACTCCACTTGCTAGGGTGGCATGGCGGAAAAGTCCAGCCACTGAAAGTGACCTTTGTCCTCTGACAAGCAGGAGGTTTATCAGAGGAAAAAGACTTACCTTTGAAAATTTATTCTGCCAAAGTAGAATGATATACCAGTCCACATCTCATTTTGCTGCTGAACAAATAGAAAGCAAAGAACAATCTAACGACCATAATTACAATGGTCATGGAATTACATCTGCAAAGAAGAAATCAGTTGTGGTGAAGGTGAAAGACCTTGAGAATTACTTAAGAATAAGAGGATACTCAACTCTAAGGGTGGGCATTGCCATCTTGTTAGTGGCTGGTTTTGGAATTTACATGTTTAGAGAGCCAATTAGAGAAAACATTTCTGATGAAGTGGCTGATGTTGCTTCAAGATCTCTTGGTTTGTACCTATTCAGATTATATCACTACAACTTTAATATGCTCGCTGCTGGGGAGCATCTGCCATGAATTATTTACTTTTATGCTGCAAATATCAGCTAATGGCAGGTAAGAGTTGCCAACTGATCAGGGGTGTTCAGGGCCGTCAAGAGCCGGCTTGGGCCCTGGAGTGATTTATGGAATGGAGCCCCAAGAGGGGGGGTTTGGGGGCCTAGCCTCCAAGAAAATGTTCCGTGACCGCGCCCTTCAGACTCTCGGAAAATGAGGGAAACGCCCTTTTTAGGAATAATAGTTTAAACAAATTGCTTAAACATTTCCATGCCAAGGTTATGCAAAAAATTGTATTGATGAATCAAGGACATTGTTTTGCATAGGCGTAGGAGGCAGGAGTCTGGGTGGTGACAGCCCTCCAACGTTTGAAAAATTTATAAAAATCAGCCATATTCAGGCAAAAATCCGCCTTAAGGAAGGAAAAATTTTCATAAAGAATGGATTTTTTATCGGGCATTCCCCACAGATTTTATCTTCCTGTAGGCTTATGTCGTTTTGTGTTAGTTAGATAAAAAATATCAATACAACGGTTTGTAACACTCAAACAATAATATATAATTTACAGGCTTTCATGTTTGCAAAAGTCATGTATAATGTCTTTAAAGTCAACGGTTCTTGCAACTTCACTCTCGATGCTCAAAACTGCGAGATATGTAAGCTTGTCCTGAGTCATTGTACTTTGCATAAAGTTTTTGATGAGCTTTTGCTGAAGGAACGCTCTGCAGATGCAGCTGTCACAGGCAAGGTACAAAATATTCTGAGAGCAGTGCAAACATTTCAAAGTTAAATTTTTTTATTTGATTCTGAGTATTTGACCCTCATTTTTAGGAGGTGACAACTTTCAAAAGAGCAGATAGATTGTCATAAAAATGCGCTATATAGAGATTCTATAACAATGATAAATTTTTATGATTGAGACTTTTACGGGCCCCAGACCCTCTACCCCCTACCACCTCTTGATGTAATAGGGATGTGCGGTTTAATGTGCGGTTTAACGTGCGCAGACACGGAGACAGCACCATTTTGTAATAGGGATCAAAGTTTGGTTATTGGATCGATGTGCGGTTTAACGTGCGCAGACAGGGAGACAGCAAACGACGTTGTTGTGTGACGAGATCATTATACTGACTCAAGAATTTACATGCTACGAGAACTTAAATACATAACGGAAATGACTATACACTTTAAAATACAATAGAAAGAGATGACATGATAACGAGGTTACATAAGTGAAAGTGAGGCTTTAGGAGCATACTTGTAGTCCTGCTACATTGACGCTCCTGGGGCTGTTTGTGATCAAATGGATTAACCCAAATTATTCTGGCGCCCTAAACATCATCTATGATATATTGCCAACTCAAAAGGGATCTCATCTGCTTCTGTTGAGATAGGATGGGTAGGTGCTGCTGAAGGTGCAGAAACTGGACACAAAAATGAAAAATGCCCTGTAGATAACAAGCGTCCCAAAAAGTAACCCCCAAGATAAAAGCCTCTCAACAATTTTATTTGGCACTAAGTACAACACATATCAGCTGTATTTAAAACAGAAATGAGGTTTTTAAAACAGTTGGTTGGGAAAACCACTGTAACAAAAACACTGACCCTTCACTGCATTGTTGCCACCGACTCGCATTTCATTTTTGTAAAAATAATCGTTACATTACTAGCTGCTGCTACAGAATGAGAGGCATTGAAAAATGATGATTGTAAAAAGTGAAATTAGGAAAATTTGCATTTTTACCATAAATCATAATATTTTATTTTTTTTATTCCATTAAAAAATTTACAAGACGAATTACTAATTACTCTACCTACAAATTACTCTACAAAACACTACAAGGACGATACCACAGGGAGCAATAGACCATGACAACCCCGGGGCCATTACATGCAAAAAGATAACAACTACTGGGTGGATCAGGACAAATGCACCACCCGCCCGCAAAGCCGTACCCAAAGGATCACCCAACCGATTCGCATGGTTAAAAGATAGATGATTCTGACCTTACAGAATCAAGTCCAGGCCCAGTCAAGGCCTGAAGATTGGTTAACCGAATCGGTTGTGTGGCCCTCGCGCCACGACTCCCCGACCCACCCATTACATACAACTGCACATAATTACTACTACAGAGATAAATTAAGGAAACGGGACTTTACGATGNCTTGTTTATTTATTTATATGCTGGGTTAAGAAGCAATCATCGGTTAATTGAAGAAACTGCGATGCAGGGTGCTCTTCACCGGTGTTTGACAAATGGTTTTCCCAATTTATATCTGGATAGTTAAAATCTCCGATAATGAGGATTTGTTCATGTTGTCTATCACTCGTTATTTTTGATATCAATCGTCGTAAAGATTCATGATTATCTTTTGAAGGACTTCTATAAACGACCCCACAGACAAGGTTGTCCTTTTCATTTACTTTTATCTCCACAAATAAACACTCTAAAGAGGAGTTGATCAATATTTCTGAATGGATGAGGTTAAATAAATTAAGTGCCAATCCTAAAAAACAGAGTATATGGTAATTGGGCACCCTCGTAGAACTAATAAAGTCGAGGTACATGAAACATTGAGCCTGAATGACTCAGATATAAAATGAGTAAAAAACCAAATCACTTGGAGTCATTGTAGACGAAGGGCTTAAAGTTAGTTGACGGAGATAATTAGCTAACTCAGAGCTGCATATGCAGAGGACTGGGTAAGATAAAAATAGATCTGGTATCTTAGCCAATGAAAATTGACCAACTTTGTGTGATCAACAATTTCACGTGATCAGTTTGTTTCTGTGGTTCCAATTTCACGTGATCACTTCAGTCACTTTGAATTGTGTACTAAATTTCAATTGAGTTGAATTGAAACTATTTTTGGAACGACGTTGGCTTTAGCTCCGTCAACTAACTTTAACTGGGAATAACAATTCAAAACTGTCAGAGGAAATGTTCGTGGAGGCCTAACATCTTTAAAAAAGCTGAAAAACATCCTCCCGCAATCTCAGTTAACCCTAATTTAACCGAGGGGGGGGGGTGTTTTCCACCCCCCTGTCGGTTTTTTGCAGAGCATTTATTAACAGCATGAGCTATGACTCTCTAACTTTCTGAAAATTACTAATTATCTATTAGCTACATTTTGACAATAAAATTTTTGAACAATGGACGTCACGTGACAGATGATAATACCATATTTGGAAGAAGGTATTGACAAAATCAATGTTTTTGATATTTTTACAGCCAGAATTGGTTTCAAATGTGGATCATTATACCTTAAAGGAATCAGCAAACAAAGATCTTTCATTTTTATCAAGAACAATGGAATTTGCTGACATCAGCATTTTTAAATGATGACGTCACCTGTGCCGCCATTTTGGGTCAATTTTGCAAAATTTGAAGTTTTTCCCAGCGGAAGTTGTAGAAAATGAATAGAATTGTGTTTTGCAATACATTTAAAGTATTTTTAGCAAGTTTTGTATCAATTTTTGGTCGTAAAACCAGCTTCGTGATTGTGATGTAATGGCAATATTTGTCATTTTCTTCAAAAATAACTGTCTAAAAACACCTTTAGGTTTTTATTGCGAGTTAAAAATGAATAATACGGCAAATAAGATGAAAAATAGCGAATTATATGATATTTTTTCCGTTTTTAGAACGAATTAGCTGGAGAAACTTATATTTTAACATTTTTCAACATTATGACGTCATAGTGACGTCATCTAATGAGATGGCCACAGCCAAAGCTGCCAATCAGTAAAGAATGGTTATTACTACGCCCTTGCTAGGTTTGAATGATTTCCTATTAGTCTAAGGCGATTTATAGAGAGAGGGGGGGGGGGTGGAAAGCGGGCTATATTAGTTCAAAAAAAGCCCGGTTAAATTAGGGTTAAGCAATGTATATCGTGCTCTTATAGAAAGTCACATGCAATATGCGGATGTTATTTGGGGTAGCCTTTCAAATTCAAGAAAGGAATCCCTTCAACGTCTTCAACACAGAGCAATTTCCATGATAGATACGTCCAGAATAAAAGACGAATGGTCAAATAATTTCCTACATGTCGAACAACTTATTACGTTTGATCGTGCAGTTATGGCATATAAGATCATGAACAGACTCTGCCCAGAAAATCTTTGGAACAAATTCAACAAAGATCATAATACTCAAATTACAATACGCGATTCTGTAGAGATCTCCAAATTCCAAGGTACAATCTAGAGTATGCCAAAAAAGTATTTTCCTACTCAGCTCTTAAGGTCTGGAATGAAATCCTTATAAGTATCAGGGAGCTTCCCACCTTGTGCCAATTTAAAATACAACTAAAAATACAGTCGACAAGCTAAAAGCCAATTAAACACGACTCCCTGGAAGAACAGCACCTGTAATTAGCTTAGAAGTTTTTTTTTGTATATGATATTGATTAATAGAACTGTATATTTTTGTATTATTAAATATTAGCTGAAGGGATATTATGTATAAATAATTTAAAATGAAAAAAATAACAATGGAGTCTTCGGATGAGTAATCTAGACGCTTTGCACGGAATTGGTTAGATAAATATAAGGCAACACCTCTGTTTGATGTTTCATCTATGTTAGAAAAAAGGTGATAACCCTGTATTGCAATGTCATTTTCCTTTAAAGGACACGATTTCACGTTTGGTAGGACTTCGGTAATCATACATAAGTCTGACTTCGACAAATGTAATTTTGTTCTTAATTCATCTACTTTGTTGCTGAGGCAATCGGCATTGGTATAAGTACATTGTATATTCTTTATTTTTTTTATTGTGGCTGTATGATGTTTGGACCTTGCATCATCATTGGCCTTTGGTATGGGACGTTTTGATGGTCTCTTGTTTCTGGAACTTGGTACATTATGGGGTGCTGAAATGGAATCAGCGGGTTTCCTGGAGGCGGTCCTGGAGGCTGGTGGTTTGCCATTGATTGAACAGCGTTGATCAGCCTCGATTCCAGTTTGTCTAAAAAGAGACCAGCACGTTGTCTGTAGAATCTCTCTGTTGATTTGGTATCTGCTCATATTGAACTTGGTTTGTCCCATGTTGAGGGTTGAATGATGTGGATGGATGTGACTCAGGCGTTTACTTTGTCACACTCTTGATGTGAAGGAAGTTACAATCAGTCCCTTTGCTACAACCGGATGCACTGTTGTAGAATTTGCAGGTTTTTACTATTTTATGCTGATATCTGCACCTCATGCGGTTACATATACCCATGCTGTACTTTTTGCAAACATTTGACCAAGGCTTCTTGTTAGAAATACTGGTGTTTGTCGTATTTTCAATGGCATTATTATTATTACTATCCTCTTTTATATTTGTCGCTGTATTGGGCTTGGTATTCTCCCTTGACTGTGAATGAACGTCACCCCCCTCATTTGGTTGGTCAGTATTGCCACCATCGTCAGTCGGTTGGAGTTGAGGAGTTTGGTCGTTTCCCATATTGCTTGGACTGCCTAAGTTTTCAACCTTTTTGTAGAGGTATTCGATTTTCTCTTCTTGATTCGGAAGTTTGGCAGTTACTTTGTCTGTCTGGCACTGGAGCAATTTGTTTTGCTGAGATAATTTTGCATTATCTTGCCGCAAGATTTCAAATTCTTAAAATAACGCACTTTTGTCTCCAATTGGTGAATTTTGTGGGGTGTCACTGAAGAGGTCTACGTCGCTATCAGCTGTTTCGAAACTGTCATCGTTGTTTAGGGGTTGAAAATGGTTGGATATCTATCTCTCAAATTCAGAATCCACCATTTTATTCATACTGCTCTGTGCATTTGGTCCCCCCGTGATGGTTTTCTGGGTTGGATCATCATCATGATCATCATCAAACGTGATGGTACATATTTTTACCTGTTTGCCTGGATGGGTGATTATTTTCTGAGGAAAACATTCTTTCGCTGATTTTGCCAGCAGAAAGGACTTTGTTTTCCCATTTGTCTTGAATTGAATCAGATCTTTTATGAACGGAAATTCAATATCGATCCATTCATGTGCTGCGTAACCTGATACCACTACCGCATTTGTTTTGCCTGTTAAAGACCCTCTGCCAACCATGATGCTTTGCGTGCTGCGCATGAGAAAACAGCACAACACCGGCCTAGCTTCAGAGACTTTCAGATAATCTGAAAGTCCATTTGCAGTGAATTCTGGGACAGCCACATGGTTAGCAGAGAGTCTTTAAATGGAAGGTTGACAGAATCTTACGATAACGGCTGTCAGCTTCATGGAAATAAATTTCTAACACAAGCTGTTTATTTTTGACGTAATCAAAAATACCTTCTTTATCCCGTAGGGCAGCGTAGGGCTGCTACTTGTTTCTCATTTTGCCAAATAACAAGAACTGAATCCTTTTGCTCATCGGTTAGAGCTAAATGATCGTAATATCTGAGATCACAAGCCTCGATTACTTGAATTACAGTGTCTTTTGACGGTAAAGAAATACTGCCTCCACTATTGTAAAGATTAAATTTCAAATTTGCAATGTTGTTTGCTGTCTGTCCTGTCTTGCACTTCTTAAGACTTAACTTTCGGTGAATGCATGATTTACGTTTGGATGGCTTTCAGACAAGCAAAAGGCCAAAATGGCTATAAATGGGCCTAAGTCAAACGAATTCTCGTGTCTGTACGGTCTTGAAGCAGTTCTCAGTGAGTGTGAAAACTGCGTAAAAGAATTCTTACCTATGCATAATCAGTTACCTTAGCGGAATCTTTGCTTTGCTTTGATAAAGGCAACTAATTTGCATCTTTACTGACTTGTTTCATATCTGCAACTTGCTTCGCGTCATGTTGTCATCGGTACAGTATAACCGAAACATGTAAGGAAAGCTGAATTGTTGCATCAAAACTCTATCACTTCCAAAGTTTCTGGTATCGTGTTCCACAATAGGGCTGAATGGTAAAAAACTAGTAGACACAGTTGTATACTAGGGACAGCAGTGCAATACTGAGTGGGGGGGGGAGGGGGGGGGGCTAAAAACCTTTATGCAAAATCTTTCATTTTTCCATTGGATTAATTGTTCAGTTCTTATTTAGGGCTAAAAATACCTCCTATAGCTCATCAACTTTTGAGACACTCTGTGGTCCCTGCATAAGGTCTGTACAGTATGTATGTATAAATTTGCCACAAAAAGTAGAACATTTACCATGATTGAAAGATAAAATAGATACAATGCAATTTTAATAAATATATAGATACATGCGAAAATACCCCTAAGTATAGTGGCAAAGATTGCATTAAAGGTTTGAATTTACCTTATTGCAATAATAGTTCCCTTTAGAGATGTTTGCATAAACGGAAAATACAAGATTGTTGGATAAGGAGAGAAAGGTAAACAAAAACAAAATTGGTATTAATATGCTTTTGGATAAAACATAATTTAGAAAGGCTGAGCGAATCATGAGTGCGAAAGAGGATATGAGGTCTTAGTGGAACCAATTACTGTACGTCATCTTCCTCTCTCTGTATATTTTGGGGACAAATGTCTTTGATTTTGTGTTTAAACGTGTTGATATTGTGGATTTCACATCAGATGATAGACTATTCGATATTTTGGTAAGATATCTAGGTAAGATAGGCATTTTTCGCCTGTGCTACTTTTGCAAAATGGAGGGCTTAATTTAAACTTAGATGTTTGTGTTGTTTGTTTCTGAATCATAACCTTAGAAAAGTTCATTTATATTGAGACATTATTTAAAGGCAATCAAATTTGAGTTGCATCAACATTTCAAGGAAACTTTTTGATCAATACATTTTTATGTATAGGCAAATAATACACAGACTTTTTCTTGCTAGTTGTACACACTTACGTTAAATCTACAGGAAGTTGGATGCTTTATAGAAAAAGACATTTATCTAATATATCTTTGCATTTTTTAGATTGTCTCAAACAAGGTACCATTTTTCATTTTCATTTTTCATTTTCAATTTTTTAGGCATGGTAGCCCCTCAGTTAGAGAAAAACTGATTTACAGGGGGCCATGCAATAAAAATACTAAAACTAAACTAAGGTATTACAATCTAATTAAAATAATATCAATAAAAGTAAAATTAAAAGAGTTCATTGCATAAAGCATCTTTACTTATGCTTTGTGGGATTTCATCAACCCTTCCCGGAATTTCTTTAGAGTAGGTGCTCCTTTTAATTCATCATTTAACCCATTCCAGAGACTGGCCCCTCTGAATGAAAAACATCTCTGACCAGCTGATGTCCTTAACATTGGAGTCCTAAGGTTTATATTAGAATTCCTCAGTACGCGAGAGGTTGTTTCGTTCACTCTATTGAACATGTCGCTCATATAGGACGGCGCATCACCGTTTAGGGATTTGAAAACCATTTTTAGTGTCTCAAAATCAATCAATTCCCTAACCGTGGGCCATCCTAGGGCACGAAAGAGTGGCAAGGCTGACTGGTCATATCGACTGCCGGTAACTATTCTGGCAGCACGATTTTGTAGCTTTTGGAGTTTATTAAGAGAGGTCTCACCAACATTCCCCCAAACAGGGCAGCAATATCTAAAGTAAGGTTCCACGAGGCTTTTGTACATCTGTTTAACAGTGGATGCAGGCACGTACCTTTTAGCGTATCTTAATATGCCAATACCTCTGGAAATCTTACTTGTTAATGAGGCCAATTGCGAAGACCATTTTAATTGCTGATCTACTTGAACTCCTAGGTACTTAGTATCCTCAGCCATTTTAATATCGTCCTCCCCGATTTTAAACTGAGGTTTAACTGAGCCAGGTGAAGTAAGTTTTTTCAGTTTACCTGGGCGTCCGATAATCATGCCTTCAGTTTTTGCAACATTTAATGATAGCTTGTTTCCTTGTAGCCACAATTTCAAAGCAGCTAAATCAGCGTTAATAGCGTCATTGATCTCAGAAACAGAATTAGATGCAAAATAGATACTAGTATCATCGGCATACATAGATACATGGGAATGCTTCAAGCATTTTGGTAAATCATTAATGTAGACCAAAAAGAGGAGGGGCCCAAGACAGGATCCCTGAGGAACTCCGCAATCTATAGGCTCGGTACTAGATATTTGTCCGTTAACCCTACAAAATTGCCTCCTGTCGGCAAGGTAGGAATGAAACCATTTAAATTCCTTCCCTTTAACACCATAGAATTTGAGTTTACTCAATAGAATCTCGTGATCAACTGTGTCGAAGGCTTTCTTGAGATCAATATAGACAGCTGCCGTATATAAGCCCTTATCGATATTAAGGTACCAATCATTCGTGCACCTGAGCAGACTCGTAAGGGTTGAATAGAGTGATCGAAAACCTGACTGATCCGAAAATATTAGTTTGTTGTCGTTGAAATAGGAATACAACTGGTCAAAGACTAATTTTTCAAACAGACGTGAAACGACGGGGAGTACTGAAATCGGTCTATAATTAGACTTATTATCAGTGGACCCTTGTTTGAAGATAGGCGCAACTCGTGCAGTCTTCCATTTGTCAGGAAAGCGTCCAACAGACAGGGACCAGTTGAACAGCAGTACAAGGGAGGGCGCCAAAATTTCAATGCCAGTTTTTAAGAAAAAGCTGGAGATCATATCAGTACCAAACCCATTGGATGTTTTGATTTTCGAAAAAGCTTTGAAAACTTTCGCCTTGTCGAGGGGGGAGAACGAAAACGAAGATGAAACAATTTTATCACCAAAATCTCCATTAAGAAGAGGATTTTTTGTCGCCGGTATCTTGTCACTGAGATCTTTTCCAATGTTGCAAAAAAAGTGATTCATAGTTTCCGCTATATCTTCCGGATTTGAAATCACTTTCTCGTCCTCTTTAATAGAGAGGATGTTAGTGGTTTTAGACCTCTTATTTATCAGCTGATTAACAGTTTTCCAAGTTTCCTTTATGTCCTCCTCACAGGATTCTAGCTTATTGGAAAAATAATCCCTTTTTATTTTGCGGTTCAAATTGTTAGCTTTACAACGGACTTGCTTGTATGCGCTCATTAGTATCTCAGATTTCATTTTTACTGCCTTAACCTTCAGTTTATCTCTCGTTCTGAAGAGCTGATTCAGATAACCATTCAGATAAAGAAAAGCCTCAGTTGAAAATGAATTTGATCCTTGAAATTTGAAAGAATGTTCTGATCAAACTTCAATAATTCTTTCAAACATATTTTCGGGACACCTGATATTTTTTTTCTTATGTTCGTGTACTTTACTTTTTCAAACAAACCACTTTAATGAATGCCTGTGAGCCTGTTACCGCTTACAATTTTTTCAAATTTCATGATTCAAAGTTTTGTGCCCAAGATCTTGATTTAGCACTGAAGGATTTGACCGTGAACGTTACTGGGGGTACAAGTTACACCCCAAACTATTGTGTAGTCTGATCTCTCGTAGAGTCAAGAAACTTGAAATACTCATAAACATGAAGTCAAAATATTCCAGATGCTAAGAACAATTGAAAAATAATAAACTAAACGGAAAAATTGCAAATAGTCTAAATTGTTGGTGCTGAACCGTAATCTGCAGCCAAAATTTTCATATCACAAGCTGCGATAATATATATTTGGTCATTCGTTAAATTGGTGTTTAACAACAGTTTAACAACAGTTGTACGGCTTCACAACCAAAGGGTAAACTTGCAAATAGACTAATGTTTGATGCTAAACCATAATCTGCAACCAAAATTTTCATACAATAAAGTTTTGAATATGTTTTTACAGCTTCACCAACCAGTTTCATCTTTCAGGTGATCAAAATGTGATGCTACGAGCAAACGAAATCTCGAAAGCAATCATTAATCAAGTGCTGACTGATCCCGCCACAGTGGAACTAACAACAAACTTTGTCACAAAGCTTCTTGAAGATGAAGAGGTAGTAAAGAATGCAGCTGCACTTGTAAAGGCAGTAGTGAATGACAACGAAACACAACGAAACCTGAACAGACTAGCAGCAGATACTTTGCAACATCTACTAGATGCAGAGAGTACTAGAACATTGCTTTTGAATTACATTCAAAGCCTCCTTGTAGATAATTACACAAAACAGGCATGCAAAGAATTGCTCGACCGATTAGCAGCTGATTTTGAGACAAAGCAAATTTTAGCAGACTTCTTCAAAAGTGTTCTTGATTCTGATACCGTTACTAATCAAGCTGTCACACTTGGGAAAGATGTCACAAAACAGATTGTTACAGACAAAGTTATTCAAGAAGAAACGGGAATGGCGCTTTGGACAGCTGTTAAGATGACTTTTACTCCAAGCTGGCTGTTTACAAAGGAAGATAGCGAAAATACTGAAGATCTAAGACCGAAGAAACTCGATCCAGGAAGAACATAGTCTGAAAATGGATAGTTATTAGAATGTAGGTACCTGCATATAAGAGATACATATGCCATAAACAGCCATTTGTTTGTAAGAATATTGGTAATTTACACTGAAGACAAAGAAGGCACTTTTCAGACGGTAAAATCGTGCATTTTAAGTTAACTCTGCTTTTCGCCTTAGTGAACAGCGAGTTGTCTTTTTGCAAAACCACCCTCTTCAGAAATCAGTTAATTTCTCCAATATTAGGCCAATCGAAAAGGATACTGTTCTGCATAGTTTTGGCAATCGAAAGATATTTAAATCGCAATGTTTCCTTCGAAGTTGGCTTCGCAAATTCTTTCTCAAAACTTTTTCTTTATTTCAGAAAACTGGATTTATCTCCAAAACCACTGGAACATTTTTTGTGTTTCTTTCGCTCTATCTTTAGCTACTTTCGTTGATCATCTACAACTTTGCCAAGTCTTAGCGGAAAAACTTTAATGTATGATTCAACGAACTCAAATATATATATATCTGATGAGCACGGAAAGCCGGTTTTCAGAAATACTCTTCTCCAGAAAGTTATCAATTACTCCGTAACCAATCGGTCTATCGAAATTCTGTAAAAAGCATGGTATTACCCATATCCTTGGCAATCGAAAGATATATTAAACCCAATCGTTTGCTTTCGCAGCTTTTAAGATTGGTAATTTTAAAATGTTTTATGGATTTCAGATGAACTGCATTATCCACTCCGCTAATCTAAAAATGTTAATAAAACTTTTTTACCACTGACAATTTATGTTCATAGAGACACATGCCAAATTTGAAGGCAAAAGCTTGGCTAGATGTTCCGCAATAAGATTTTAAAGTTTGGTAGCCTACTCGACAACAAACACTAGAGCAACTGGTCGATCAGGGTTCACTTTGGCAGCCATTTTGTTTTGAAAATTTACAGTTTGCATTTGAAAAATGAGACGAGACTATAGGGTTTATTTATGGTAGAGTTATGACATGTGTCCAAGTTTTGCTCCATTGGGCATTGTGTGTTGTGTGGGGGGCAAGGACAAATGTAATGGGTCACGTCATGTACTAGTCGAATAAATTTACTTAGTTGTTCTTGTGTAATTTCACCATTTGATGATACCTTCGTCGGCAGTATAAAACGGCCAATTAAGTACGATCCTTTCACAAATCAACAGTTTATGTTTTTATCTATGCAGGTACCTTCAGTCTCTGGATAACATTAATGTGTGGCCCAAAATGATGTATCGGCGTTTGAAAAATCCGCAAAATCTGGTTTTGCATCTTCACTTTAAATCTTCTCTCTTTTTTAGTTGCATTAAAAGCCAAATTATTTTAGCAATATTAAAGTTTGTGCAAAATTATGCGAAATACTTTGAAATGAGAGCTTGCAAACCCATATTTTGAGCCATAGTCTTTAGAAGACATCTTATATCTTGCCCAGATTCTTAATTTTACGATTTCGTATTGACTTTTGATTCGAACATGATGAAAATATTAATTTCGAACACAATCAACTATGTTCAAGAATTCGTAGGGACAAAAAGGATAAATCTGTGAAAAATTCTGTGCAATTTCATAGTATGCTTCAAAACCAAGTAGCTAATAAAACCTCAAAATTTCGCTGATTGGAAACCGTGAATTGGATAATTTATTTTCTTTAATTTAATTTGATCTTTCATGCAACACGTCAAGCAGGAAAATTCAAGATTTATTGAGTTTTGAATGTTGATAATTTTTCAAGCGCCGATACATCATTTTGGGACGGACACCCTGTACATTTTAGTGTTCCAAGATTCATCTGAATTTTATATGAAGAGTTATGTGTTATTTATTAGATTAGTTGTTATGAAATGCACGAGAGAGAATACATATTTTAAGATGTGAAGAATTTAAGCAAATGCTATGACCAATTGTGTAGCTGTTTTTCGTGAATCACTCTTGTGATATTGCTGATTTGTCCAATATGCCATTTAGCTATTTAGAAATTGGCATTCGAATCAGATTTGAGAGGATCGATGGAAACAATTTCTGTCATCATTGTTTTGTTTAAAAGACCCACCTTTCACCGCAAATATTTCCTCGACACTGTTAAATTGGTCTTACGCCAATCTATTTGTTCGGTTAGATCCTTAGCTTTTCATTTTTCGTGAATTTTCCTGAATATATATTTAGCATCTTTACCCCCAAATTTGATCAAAATATCTCATTTAGTTATGGAGATATAACTATTTTCTCAGATGGTAGTTTTGGAATTTCATATTTTACGGTCAAACAGAAGTAAGATAATGGAGCCAAATTTTGACCATAGCTAGAACTCAGTAAGATAAAATGAACAAATTAATAATTTTTTTGTTATTTCAAGATATGACGTCACTGCTGAAGTCATTGTTATAATGAATTTAGGTAATAATTATAAGTTTACGAAATTCGTTATTTGAGAATAACGATCATTATCATCGTTTGGTTAGTACTTGTCAGTATCCAGAGTATCTGTATTGTAACCTGCGCGCAGACTTTTCCTTTGGGAGAGTCTGCGCGCAGGCTACTGTATTGATCTTTGGTGCTTTATTCCAAAAGATCGAAGGCATTTGTTATTTATCACTTTATCATCACTAGACTTTCATAATTTTTACAAGTCTTTCATCGGCCTTCAACAACCATAGCATATGGCCATAATGATGAGTAACTTGAGAAGAGAATGTGATTGATATGTGACATAATAGAATGCAATTCTGCAAAGTTAATGGAGTATCCTCAAAGCTAGACGATATCAGTTGTGGAGTGCCACAAGGGTCTTGTCTCGGTCCTCTTCTGTTTTTGATCTATATAAATGATTTGCCATTTTCTCTGCAAAATAGTCAAGTTACCATGTATGCAGATGATACCACCATATCATATTCTTCCAAAAACATCGATGATCTCGACGAAAACCTAAATAGAGACTTGAACTGCCTGAAGCAATGGCTTCAAGGAAATAAACTGTCTTTAAATGTGCTTAAGACTCAAGCTATGGTTGTAGGATCTCGACCAAATCTTAAAAAGATCTCCGACAAACAAATAGAGTCCCCTTCCTTTGNACATAAAGCCGCAGGTCAAGCAATAATGACTCACAGTCGAGAAAACTAAATACTTGGGAGTTCAACTAGATCAGCATCTTGTTTGGGATGAGCACACTAGATTTTTGCGTGCAAAGGTTTCTCGTGCTTTAGGATTTTTAAAGTATGCTAAGAAATTGCTACCCCAGGAAACTCTTAGCCAAATCTATAGAGGTATCGTAGAACCGCATTTCAGCTACTGTTGCTCTGTGTGGGGGAGCTGCGGGGAATCCAGGCGACTTACACTGCAAAAGTTACCAAATTGCGCTGCCAGAATTGTGACAAATAGCAGCTATGATGCACTTGCTGATGTCCGGATACAAAAGCTAAAGTGGCCAACTATAGCTGAAATTATCAAACGAGAGACAGCGACGATCGTTTACAAATCCCTAAATGGTCTTGCACCTACGTATCTCTCATATTTTTTCAAAAAACTCTTCACGGGACACTATCAAGTTAAGAAACTCTGAGACTGACTTACGCGTCCCTCTTTTGAAAACGACTAATGGGCAGAAATCATTCTCATATCGTGGTGCGTATCTTTGGAACAGCCTCGAACCCGAGGTTAAGCTAGCCCCCTCTTTATATGCTTTCAAACGTCTACTTTAAAATACGACTACACTACAATGTATTAATTTATATATTTTAGTTTTGCAATTAGCTTATTTATTTTTAGTTTTATATGAATTAAATTGTGAATTTTTGTCATGCCCCCCTGAAAAGCAGCCTTAGCTGACGGGGTTACCGTGTTTAAAGAATATAAAATGAATGAAAGCATATAAAATATAAAATGACATCTCGATTACATTCTCTTCTCAAGTTACTCGTCACTGTCGTCACTTTGGTTGCTGAGTGGTTTTAATGTGCCCTGCGATCCGGATTATGAAGACAACACCTGTGTAATTCGATATCTGGTTACGTCATCGTTGTGGTCGAGCTGTTGTTATTACAATAGAAGGAAGAAAAGGAGAAGAGAGGACTCTCGATGCAATTTGTGAAGCAGGGCTAAGTGTTTGCTACTGCTTCAGGGGATTCCCATGATGATATGGAGTAAGACATAGCATCGAAGATATGGTGAGTCGCCTTGCCACATTTTGTTGCTGAAGGCCAACTCTTAATGGATACAGTTCGGGATACAGTTGTATTCAATAATTAAAAAAATTGCAGATATAGTTTCTTTAGGGTTTCTTAATGTTGTGCCCAATTCTTTTCCTTTCGCAGCTTCTATAATTTTCTGTTAGAGACAATCGTCACCTTCTGAAGATCATAAAGAACAAGAACAAGCAACTCGAAATTGAAATATTTAATACGGAGATACAGTGGCATAATCAGTCTTTTCTACATATAGGCGTTTTCTGAGGTTCTTTGCAGGGTTTTTTTTCAAAATTTTCCGGGGTCCCCCCGCATTCCTCCCTAGAGCTCACTTCGCTTCCTAATAGCCACTATTACATGACCGCTTCATGGTAAGGGCCCCACTCACACCAAACTTCCTAAGCCCTTGCTTTGATGTACAAATACGAGACCTTCTCGTTGGAATCTATGCATTAATACGACCATTTGGATATGGAATTCTTGCAAATGAATCTTTGTTACAACTTTTATTGTATGGCGATAAAGATTTTCCTGACTCATTGAATAGACATATCCTTGAGCTTACGTTACTTTTTATCCATAAAACTGGTCGATTCGAATGAAGTCCTATACCCCACCCCTCCAAAAGCCACCCAAGTGCATTGTACTCTTTGACGCCATTACAACAGAAAGTTCTCTGGTCACTGCGCGCTGTTGAAATTGGTACATGCAAGTCATTTGCATGCCTTATTTGATACTTATGTACATTTCAAGCATTTGTAGACAAGACAAGACACTCCGATGGTAAGTTCTGAGTTGGTTTAGTTTCATCCACCCAAGATTATGAAGTAATGGAGTTGCATGTTAACGCTTGGGAATGCCAGGTAATGACTCTTACAGTGACGTTTTGGATCATTTGTGCCTTGTTGGTAACATTCTTACTTTCAAGTGACACCTACAACGTCACCATAACTTACACGGGACATGCAGATGTATCAGATACAATGTATTTGAGAACTTCTTTAGTCATGGATCCTTTTATTTTCGATATCTGGATGAGTTTGCCTGTACTTGATCTTTTCAAGTCAATAACATGCTCGCTCCACGTAAGATTTTGATATGTAGATGTAGATGTATTTGTATATGTAGTTGTATATGTATTTGAAATTTAGTTGTATGTTCTTCGTATAAATGCCATGGGGTAGTCATGATATTTTGCTCCCTATGGCATCGTCCTTGTAGTGTTGTAAAGTGGTTCGTACGTAGTGTCTTAAGTGGCTCGTTTTTGTAAATTTTTATATTGAATATAAAAAAAAAAAAATGAAAGATTTTGATCAAATTTCGTTCCTAAGTTTTTAACAGTCAGGCCATTTTTAATCGGAGTGTCTTGAATCAGTATTGTTGTGCTTTCAGGAGAAATTTTTGCTACTTGCTGTCGGGTACCGTAGATGATATACTGAAATTTTTCGGGATTGCTGACAGTTTATTGTTTATGAACTAGTCTAAAATGATTTGACATTTGTCGCTAGTTCTGAAACAGCAGCATCCAGTGATTTTACATTGCAGCTGGTAAATAGTTGCAGGTCATCTGCATATCCGTGAATACTAGTCTCGATTGTCCCTGGGGGTGCATTTTCCGCAAAACCCCAGGTATTTCATTTATATACAAGACGAATAGCAGGGGACCTAGTACAGACCCCCGAGGTACACCACACTGGGAAATTTCGTGGTCTGATAGAATAGTATTGACTTTTACATACTGAGAGCGATTTCGGAGGTGAGCCAAACCAGAACACTGAATGACAGTCAAAACCGTACTTGAGTAATTTCACTAGTAGCTGTGCATGATCGATAGTATCAAAAGATTTACTAAGGTCCCTCATTATTGTTGGTGTAACCATTCCTTTGCTCGTGTTGATCAAGATTTGATCAGCAATTCATGTTAATGCTGTCTTTGTCGATTGACGTTTCCGGAAACCAGAGTAATATTTCTCTAAGATGTTGTTTGTATTTAGGTAATGTAAAACCTGTTTGCTCACAAGTTTCTCCATTGCTTTTGAAAAAGAGAGGCAGAACCGAAATTGGTCTATAAATGGAGTAAACCAGTTTTTCTCCAAAATTATGTACCGGTGTGTTATAACAGACGTTTTCCAAAGTGATGGGCAAATTTCCAGTGGCTATGCTCAAATTCATTAGTCGAGCTATTGAGTCTGCTACTATGTCTGCAACAACTTTCAGTGATTTCAAATCGATGCTATCAATTCCTGTTGCCTTATTAGAAGGCCTCATACTCAGGATGTCAAGTACATCACTTGTTGTTGTTACGGTCCTAAAGGAGAATGATGATTTTATATTGAATGGAAACCTAAAGCGTCGGCGACAGCGAGGGAGACTTTCTCGAGTGTTCGGTCCAACCTCGCAAAGAATTTATTGAGTTCACTAGCTTTTCCCTTTGTTGCCCATTGCTGAGGAATTCCGTTACATTATGCACTACTTATCACAGAAACTCTATCAAAAGTAACTCATTGTTGAGGAACTATTCGCTTTGCAGAAGCTAGGCAATTTGAAGAATGACATATTTGGTCAAAATCATTTGTCAAAAGATGCCCCTTTTAACAAACATGGATATCTTGAAGATGGTGCAAAATATACCGTTTATCGATAGAGTATCCTTTTAAATCTTCCCCCTAGATTGTATCTTGAAATATTATCTTTGGCCCATAAAATACATGGAGAATTTATACCTGTGACACAGTCCGTAATTACACCCGTCGCGTGAACGTGGTCTCAAACATCTTCATGCAAACTATGGTCCAGGAAAATTTTGGAGACCACGCCCTTTACTCTCGACTCTCGAGTCCGGAATAAACGTCTCCCCCCACTTATAAAGTTTTTGAAAAATATCCACCCAGACGACATAGAGATCCTTATTCCAGACACCCTGTTTATCAATTTTGAGCTTGACATGTGAACATGTGAAATTATCTTTCCTGAAATTTGACTTGGACTGTTTGGTTGATCAAGGGTGGGCATGTGCTGTGTTTTTGGTGGTCCTATGTATGTCTTGGAAAAATGATTTCACCAACCCATTTTTCAGTGTACCTGTACAAATTGTGCTCTTAAAAAGACTGGTTTTGGGGACATAGATTTTTATAATACTCCGATAAAACCCAATTTTGAAGACAAATATTGACCAACATTCAAGAGAATGAACAGTCCAAATTAGTTGCAAAATAATATTATTGAAAATAATTCAAAATAAACCTGATTTTAGGGACAGACATTAACAGAGTATAGGTGAAATAAACTGGTTATGTGGACATACATAGGACCACTGTCTTCACTGCAACATGCCCACCCTTGGTTGATCCCTACACACAGTCTTTTACATTTTAAAACAAGACAGGAAGATCTAGAGAGAGGTATCACACTCAAAAGTACTCCAAGGAAAGAAAATTCTATTAAAGTACGACGTGTCCGTAAAATATAAAATCGCCAAAGACCGTCATCCTTTCAAATTAATTCAATCAAGGATTCTTTGAGAATACCTTCAAGGACTCTTTCCCTTTATCGGGTAAAGAAAAGAAAGTTGCTAGAAATTTAGAATAAGGCGTCAAGGAAACCACGGGAAACTGTCCCGTAAGGAAAGAAAGGGCTGTGCGCCGGACATGTCCGGCGCACAGAGCACTTAGTTTCTATAGTTTTCATTGTTTATCGGCGCAGAAACTTTGTGAAACTATCCTAAAATTTTCGTAGCTGCGGAGGAAAATCATTTTGAGGTGTGGGGAATAAATAGGTTATTTGCCATGCGCGAATCAGTTCAGTATAGATGGAAGGAGCGGCCTAACCAACAGTCAGACAGCAGATCACAGCGATGGTTGTGCCACCAGATTTAAGAAAGCTAGATGCAGGAATAAGATTTCCAATCGATGTCAATGATCTGAAATCTGATAAACCACCACTCGCCGAGAGGAATGGATATACAACCCAAAGAGCTATGCTGAACGACAAACCTTCGGTCAAAGAATCATTCGAGGAAACGCCTCTCCTTGTTGCCGTAATCACATACATTGGGTATGGCATACTGGTTTGCTTTGGCTATTTTAGAGATTTTCTGAGGTATTATGGTTTAGAAAAGACGAAGGCTGCAAAGGAAAAGAAGAACGAGGTATGTGTTAAATGCTTATCATCGGCATGCATGCATTCATTAATCAGATCATGTTTACCTTTACTGTTATTATGGCTACATGATTCAAGGTCCATTTCGTTGGGTGGGTCGGATTACACGTACTTTTAGAGTAAAGCCACTAAGGATCGAATAGTCGACATTGCTAATGTGGGTAGTTTAAGTGTATTTTTTCCTAAAAATTCAAGAAATATAGAGATATGCCTGCGTTTGTTCTTGGAAAGTTGTTTCATTTCATATGATTTCTATTGAGTTTTGCAATCTCAGCGTTTTATATTATTACGTAACTTAGTCCTGCTTTGAGACAATTACAAGCACCAGTTTAATCTTTTGTGAAAAAACTGTATCCTATTTGCGAAAAGCGTTGTATGTTTATCAATCAAGGCACTATAATAAGTGGCTTTGAAGTCAAAGTCTAGTTGTTTATTTATCCCAATCCCACATAAGTATCAAGAATGTTTGCTGGGTGTCCCAAAAAGGTACTCTGGTACTCCTGTTTAGAAAATAACCAAAACTCAATTATCAAACCTATGATAATTTTTTTTATCTGTTTTGTCAATGAACTAAAAATATTTTAAGATGATAATTTTAATGTTTGTTTCCGATACTTAAATGGTAAAAAGTTATACATTGAAAAACATCCAAAAACCATATTTTAAGCTATACTTTTCAAGTGACATGGTCAATCTTTAAAGATTTTGTGCAAGGTTAAAAGCTTGCATTTACAAAGAGCAAAATAATCTAAAAATACCTCATTCAAATCGAAGTCACACATGCGCTGTGAACAATGGATATCCAGAGAAACGATGCTGTGTCTGTGTCTGAGTGTTTTCTTCATTTTATTTATAGAAAAGCCTATTTACCAATTGCACCTTCCCTTTAAGAGCCATAATTTTCAGATTTTTTATTATCCTTCAAGTCTCCTGATGGTGTGCTTATCTTTCTGTCATTTATGACCAAATTAAGAGTTTAATACACACACAGAAATTGATTCAGTTTCAGTTTCATATATTTTAAATTCCATACATAAAATTTATAATCCCAACTACTATCTATACAAACAAATAACTAAACTACAAAGATAAAGTTACAGAAAATCAATACAATAATACAGAAAATTAATACAATATACAAGTACAAAGGGGGAGATAAATAAATTGCATGCAGGGAATTACTTAAAGGAGGAGCTCTCTCAATAGGTAAACTAATCGAGGAGAGAGCCCCCCCTATCCTAAGATATTATCAGGTGAATTTAGATTAATTTAAATAATTATATATGCATTTTCTTTTCACAGATTAATAGAAATTGAGGCAGTGTAGATTTATTGGTTGACCTTTTTTAACAAGTAAATTTTCAGTTTTGATTTAAATGAAATTTTTGATGGAGAATTTCGGAGTTCCACTGGTAATGTATTCCAAAGTTTAGCACCAAGGTATCAAATTGACTTTAGACCATATTGAAGACTGTTTTTCCGGGGCATATATAAATCACCTTGACTGGCCTGTCTTGTGGAGTATTGATGGACAGATGAACAAAATAGGAAAAAGTCATGAAAACAACTAGGTGAAGTTTTGTTAACAGAATCAAAAACAAAAGTTAAGAGTCGGAGTTCAAAGATCTCAGGAAGTTTCAGAAGTTTCAAATCATTGAAGATTGGAAGAGAGGGAGACATGCGAGG
>REGM01000075.1:557428-571950 GCA_004194415.1 Aurelia aurita | reverse complement strand
AGAGAAATAATACGCGACAAAAGTGGAAAAGAGACTAAACCCATAATAGGGAAAGGCTATTAGGGTATAGAGTTCGAGATTTTGGAGTAATGTCGCATAATTTTGAATAAATTTAGGAACACAGAAATAATACGCGACAAAAGTGGAAAAGAGACTAAACCCATACAAGGGAAAGGCTATTAGGGTATATATTTCGAGATTTTGGAGTAATGTCGCATAATTTTGAATAGATTTTAGGAATAGAGAAATAATACGCGACAAAAGTGGAAAAGAGACTAAACCCATACTAGGGAAGGGATATTGGGTTATAGAGTTCGAGATTTTAGAGTAATGTCGCATAATTTTGAATAAATTTAGGAACAGAGAAATAATACGCGACAAAATTGGAAAAGAGACTAAACCCATACTAGGGAAAGGCTATTAGGTTATAGAGTTCGAGATTTTGGAGTAATGTCGCATGATTTTGGAAAAATTTAGGAATATAGAAATAATAAGCCACAAAAGTGGAAAAGAGACTAAACCCATACTAGGGAACATTTTTGACCGTTTTCAAATTGTGCCGGTATCGTGTGAACGCAGTCTAAGTGACGAACTTCGTACAGTCAATCTCGCGAACCTCAGACTCGCACTCGGTGGAAAAAGCTAAGAAAATTTAGCAAGATTTTGCTAGGTATTTTGGAAGCCCTTTAAACCACCACTCCGAGGAGCCGCCGTCATTATGACAAATTTTCAAATCATCGGACAAGATTTTCGACTCTAGATTCTGATTCATCGTTCAAAATTTGGTCTACGTAGCAACTACAAACAACTTGTAAGGCCCTTTACACTATCATATTGCACGATCACAGAAAAAATGTGATGCAACTTTTACCTGAAGATGATAGTGTGATGCCGCCTTTATAGAAGCCACTCTTCTTTTATAGATGTAGCTGATCGGCATCCAATTTGCACTTGTTTACATAGTTTTGAATACTGATGAAGACGCAAATTGAAACGTTTAACCACAGGGGGTCCAGACGTATCCCCCAGAAAGCTTCCCTAGTTTTCTTTTCTTTGCTTCCCTGTCATCCGGATTATGAAACAACACCTGTGTAATTCAAGATCGGGTTAAGTCATCGTTGTGGTCAAGCTGTTGTTGTTACAATAGAAGGAAGAAAAGGAGAAAAGAAGACTCTCCATGCGATCTGTGAAGTAGGGTTAAGTGTTTGCTACTGCTTCAGGGGATTTCCACAATGATATGGAGTAAGACATAAGGTCGAAGATATGCTGAGTCCCCTTGTCAAATTTTGTTGCTGAAGGCCAACTCTTAAAGACCCTCAGCTAACCATGTGGCTTTGCACCCCGTTGCTGTCCCAGGATGCATTGCAAATGGACTTTCAGATTATCTGAAATTCTCTGATGCTAGGCCGGTCTTGTACTGTTTTCTCATGCGCAGCACGCAAAGCCTCATGGTTAGCAGAGGGTCTTTAATGGATACAGTTCAGGATACAGGTTGTGTTTAAGAATCGAAAGATTGCAGATATAGTTTCTTTATAATAGGGTTTCTTAATATTGTGCCCAATTCTTAGAGCAAAAGTAGCACAGTTTCTTGCAGAGTTTTTTAATTTTTCATAAAATTGAATTTCATAATTCATCAAAATTCATTGAGGATCGCTTCTTGAACCAAGAATTACAAGAAAGAACCAAATCATAAACAAAATTAATGCTTACTATCATTTGGGCTGGTTGGAAATGTTCGAAAAGGTCATTTTCTGTTCAAAAAGTTCGTAACATACAGCCAAATTCGAAGTTTCTTAACTAAGGATAGACCTCTGATCCTTGTAGTAGAGGTTCTCCTTCAGGTTCTCATAAGCGGTTTTTTATAGAAAGGATGAGTGTGCTTTACGAATATAGAGATTAAAAATGCAGACATTAACAGAATCAAAATCAAGAACGCCGGAGAGGGCACCTAGTTCTTGACACATCGTTTCTCTGTCATTCTTGAAGAGAAGGTCATTTTCTGTACCTTGCAAACAAAGAAAGCGAGGTCAAAAACGTCAATCGTACTTAATCCGTATCCTCTGAAGCTTCTATACCAGTAGCAAACACCTGACATTGCTTCATTTGCTCGCAAAACCACTTGGAGAGAAACCTTCTTCTTTTTCTCCACACACAAAACGAATTTTGTAAGAAACTTTATAGATATTGGTAAATACATCTATGTTCTGTGTAAAATCGTACAAAGTAAATCGAAATCGCTTCTCTAACATGAGAAATTCATTGAAGTTCTAGGGCCACCTCTGAGGCCGCTCATCGGAGAGTCATCTCTTCTCCTTTTCTTCCTTCTATTGTAACAACAGCTCGACCACAACGATGATGTAATTGATCTCGAATTACACAGGTGTTGTCTTCATAATCCGGATCACAGGGAAGCAAAGAAAGGAAAACTAGGGAACTCTCTAGGGGATACGCCTGGACCCCCTGTGGTTTAACCGAATGTGTTTTTTCTGTAAAAAAAAATTTATAAGTTGCAACGAGTTTTGTTGCATTATTTAATTCCTCTGACATTGCGTGAACTTTTTCTTCTCGGAAATCTCTGGGTACATAGGGAGGCTGCTCACTTAGACATTCCTCATACAGGTTTGCCAGCTTCACACTACGTGTTTCTTTGTAAAAATATTCTTTTTGGGCTTTTAACTTGTTATTCAAGAACTTCTGGTTGAACAACTCAAATTGACAGGCTTGATTCTGTGTTCAACTCTGTTGTGGTGTGAGACCAGAGATCTGAATGACTTCAGATTTCTCCGACATTTCATTGCGCTGGAATGGCGTCGGAAGAATTTTTGGCACGAAGATCCCGGGTTCGATCCTAGACCCCAGGCAGGGGCATATTTTGATTTTCCAATTGTAGTAGCCCACTCGTGAAAAATGTTATTTCACCCTGTCAGTTAGATAGGACGACTCTTCTAGCAAATGCGGAAAATAGAACCAATAACCAAGGGAGGGGGGAAAGGGTCCCACTAATTTGCGACATACCTTCCAGCACTCAATAGTTTGGGGAAGGTTGCCAGGAGACTCCATTCTATGCTCACAAACTCGGTAGAGCATAGAGGGGTGTTTCAGTTCAATTGCAGGCACCACAACTATATGAGTGCCATACCACTAAAATTGCAACTTTGCATCACAAATGCTGTTATTTTCTAATTTTATTGCAGGGCTTTGTACCTCTTTATGCTGACTTTGAAAGCTTTTATACAAGAAACTTGTACATGCGAATAAGAGATTGCTGGAATAGACCAATTGCAAGTGTACCTGGTGCTGAAATTGATTTACTTGACAGGCAGAGTGATGACTATAACTGGACATTTACGTTAGTATATGTTTGACAACCTTTTGAATTTCATCTTACAGGGTGTCCCTGAAAGAATGCTCACTATTTGTTTAAATATATGTTGAAAATAAATGGCATAGCAAACTGACTCCTTAAGATGATAATCGTGACCCTAAGATTTAAAGTTGATAGACACTACAATCATGGACATCCATTGTACAGTAAAGGCCTTACGCATATTAACATGGTTTTCCTGCTTAAGAATTCTTGTTTAAACAAATTTACAATCTTTCATATGACTCAAGAATTCTTATCAGAATGTTAAGAATTCAAAAATTTTGACATGTTAATATGTGTACAAGGCCTGTACTGTACACTGACTGAGTTAAAGACATCGAAAGATTGTTCATGAAAAAGTAAGAACCAAAAACCCTCAGTAACTTGAAGTGCAGCGAAGCTAACGATACCATTCTCTGGTACATGCAAACAGTTTTAAGCTATACAAAATGTGTGTTTAACCAGTGTCTGTATCTACAGTAAATTAGATACTGTACATTTGCTGTCATTGAGGCCTTTCTGCCTTGAAGTCAATGATGCCAAACTTTGTTTTTGAAAGTTTAACTTTCCATTTGTGTATATTTTGAATAAAATTGTAATATTTTTAGATTTTTAACTTTGGCCATTTATATATCCATGCAAACCATCAATTTTGGTAGACTTGCTATAAAGATTTAATGATAGAGGTAGAAAATTGGAAAATCTTGCATTGATGCAGCCAAATTTTGTGCAAGACGCCATTTGAAGTTCTTGTTCTATTTTAATCATTAGAAATATAGAAATTAAAAATCCTTGAATGCTTTTTACGTGAAATGCCCACTGTGGTGATTATTATGTTTGCATAAAACAACAACGACAACAAATGCTTTTTTGTCAATTCTTTGTCAGGTGACGTTGCACATGTGTACAAAGAATTAGTTTCGTACAAGCATTTCTTACAAAAGCCAGGATGTAATTTTGAATGCTTGATACTTGATTCTAAATGTGTATTTGTGGTACAGGTTGAGAAGGCAATGAACACTATTTCCTGCACTGCCCCTAGTTCAACACATTTTGCCAAGATGTCCTTGGTCAAATATCAGACATTGGGTTTGAGGTTATTACCATTGTTTAAATGGAATCCCAAATTAAAGCACATTTGCATAATTAGATTGTCTTGGACAAAAACGGTTTTACAAATAAATGGGAATGAAAATATTACGGAAGAAAATAAATTCTACAAGCTTTCATCATCGATTTATTCAAAATGTTTGGGGGCCTTGATATATTCTAGCGTTGCTGTAAGAATTTTTGCATTTGAATCAAGCGATAACTGTTCATGGGGCAACAATATCGCAATTACTCTGTTGAGAAGATCGCGTCTATTTCCATCATAAGTATGGCAAAGCAGGAAATAGTTTTCCATATCCTTGACACCATCATTTATCGGGCACAAAGGGTTCAAAGTATCCCTGTAATTAAGCTTAAATTTGTGAACATTTTGCTCACTGAGTCCTACACGTAGCTGCTTTAGGATGGGTAAACCTTTTGCGTCATAAACACGGTAGACCAACTTTTGAGATGGATGGATAATTGACAATAATGTTTCTTGAGAATATTCACAGAGTTGGATAGTCTAATCTCAAGGTCAAGCTTTTCCCATTCCGATAAGCAGCTGGGATGGAAGCTTGATTTGAAACTTGTTAGAATATTGCAAGTGGCATTAGTAGTGAGGACTTGGTGACCTTGTGTCTTTCCTTGATTCTATTGCCATAGTATCATGTAATAATTTTTGGTTTTAAATTTGTAGTTGTATAAAAGCCAAGAAAAGGGGGGAGTGAATTAAGCAGCTTGCTTCACTCAAAGAAATTTCCATTCAACCACCTTATATGTAATATTGGATTTATTTCAGGTATACTGGTGGTAAAACAAGAGTGATAAATGTTGGCTCATACAATTACTTAGGATTTGGTGAATGTAATGGTACCTGTACAGACAGTGCCCAGAACGCAATTACAGAGAATGGAATCTCCTTATGTAGCCCAAGACATGAATATGGTAATCATTTTTTGTGCAATTGGCACCCAACCAAAACAGGCTNCTGAACTGAACTGAACTGAACTGAACTAATTGAAATCAGTGCAGAAGTGGCTCAGCTATCGAGGGCACGTGCTTTAATAGGTGCAGTAGTCCTTGTTTCTACAGCACTACCACAAGAAAACAAAGATATCAGGACCGCTATCCCTTCGATCCATTGATCAGTCCATTCCGTACTTATGTTGGTCCGGTTGATAAACCTATTGTGACATATAACTCGTTACTGTAATTTGATCACTCGTTATTAGTTGTTAGGTCGTTATTGGTCGATAGGTCGTTTCTGGGTTTACAGGAACCCCTTTATATAACAAGGAAATGTACATGTTTAAATATCATTTAGACCTTTGATACGCTACATACATAGTATAGATACAAAGTTTGAGGGATGGATGTATGGTTGCCATTGACCTGCCTGTTTCATTTATGTCGTATAACGCGGAAAAATGAAGCAATGTAAGGAAATACGATATGATTTTTAGTGAAAACGCCATGTTTAATTTAAAAACCCCTGGTTTCATTTCTCATTATATATACCGGGTGTTCCAAAAAAGTGTATAAGCGTTTGAGCAGTTCCTGTGGAGGAGCCTTATTTTCGAAAAATTTTATTCAACCTTTATGATATAGAAGAGATCGTAACTTGCAATTTGCGACCTTGCATGACCAAATCGGATTTGTATTTGTGGAGTAATTCACCTAAACGGGCAAAATTTGCGAGTTGGCCCAAGACAGATGGTTATTTAATTATGCTTCTACTATCTATGCGTAATTTGAAAGAGTTTTTGGGGCAGCTCAAAAATAAGTTATTTTTTGGAAGTTTGTTGAACTATTAAATTGAGATATATTTTCACTAATTCAAAAGCCTGAATATTTCGTTTTAATGACTGAACAATCATAAAAGAAACGAAAATTGGGTGAGAAGTTCCGTTAGTGGTAGAACACACTACTTGAGAAAGTTCCTTCAGTCCTATACAGTTACTCAGTGAACTGTGAAAGTGTAACTGCACCTTTTCTTGTCATTTTTTCTAATTGATATAATAGTTCAATCGATCAACAAACTTTTGAGAATGGAAAGTTTAAAGGGGCCTGTGCAAGATAGATCCTTTGCGGGCGTGCATGCAATCAAAACAAAAACAAATGCTGGCAAGGGCTTCATGTATGCAACTTCTAAGGTCCTGAATTGTGTCGCCTATGCTATGGGATCTTATAAGTACATTTCAGGACCTTAGAAGTTGCATACATGAAGCACTTCCCAAAGTCGTTGTGCGTGAACGATCTTTTATCGCACGTTTCCTGCTTGGCCTTCGTCCAAATGTTATATGTTGACTCTGAAAAGTACACCACATGTCGAACTTCTCACCGCTTCGGTATTCCAAGCTTACTGCCTGTCCCTGACATGATGCTCTTTCAAACAAAAGCTGGTAACATCAGACAAGCTGCTAGGCGGCAGCCATCTTACTTTCTGATAATCAGAAAGTCAACTTCGGCGCGCAAAGGATCTATCTTGCACAGGCCCCTTTAATGGTTGATCTGCGTCAAAACACTTTCAAATTGCGCATAGATTGTAGTAGCAATATTCAATAGTCATCTGTCTTAGGCTTCCACAGAAATTTTGCGCGTTTTAGTTAATTACTCCGCTATCTAATACTCAACCGATTTGAACATTCGAGGTCGCAAATTCCAAGTTAAGATCTCATCTGTATCATCACGTTAAAATAAAAAAAATTCAGAAATGAGGCTCCTCCGCAGGAACTGTTCAAACGCTTATATTTTTTTGGGACACCCGGTATGTATATATATGTATGATGCAACTGAGGATAGTTAAGTTCCTTTTTACAAATCTGCGTCTAGAAAAGCTCGAGGCGTTTCCCTTTGATGCATGCAAGCAGGAAAACTTCTATTCTCAGAGAGAGGCAATGGCTGCTTTAAAGGACGTATTCTCTAGAACATCTGTTTATGTAGACGGGGTGAACAATTTGTAAAGGTGGGTGATTTCTTGGAAAGCCAAAATTTTGCCTATACTCTAGTCTGTCATAGTTTATGGATCTCCTTGGCCAGGCTCTTGTTGCTTCATAACATGCTCTTTGGTTTATTTTCGTTTTTCTTTCCATCTTCTAGGCTTATATATACTTAGATGAGGCACACAGCATTGGTGCCCTAGGGCACAATGGCCGTGGTGTTGCAGAATATTTTGGTGTTGATACTAGAGATATCGATATTATGATGGGAACATTCACAAAGAGTTTTGGAGCAGCCGGTGGATACATTGCAGCAAATACGGTATGTTTGCGTTTGTTGTAGGTGACAGGCAAATCACTCCCAGGAAAATGTACACAAATTTTAATCAAAAGAGATTACTTTATGATCATTTTGATTATTTCATGATTATTTTATGATTATTTTATGATTATTTTATGATTATTTTATGATTATTTTATGATTGTTTGATTATTTTGGGATTATTATGTTTATTTTGTGATTATTTGATTATTTGAAGATTATTTTGATTATTTTGTCATTATTTTATCAATATATTTATTATTTTGTGATTATTTTGTGATTATTTGTAAAGCGTACGAGATTATATCAGTGATTCGCCCATCGGTTGTAGGAGCCCTTTATTGGAGGCAAACTATCGTGGCGCTGATTGGATAAATCAAACGATCTAACATAATAGAATTAGGCAAGCTTCAGTAATCTTGATGTACATCGAAGTTCATGGAGACAATAACGACATGACTCCCTTTATTCGGGGAAGAAAGCCTGATAAAGGCATAAAGGCTTGGTAATTACGTAAAGGGTGGATCATCTGTTGATGATTTCATCATAACATCTAGCCAATCACATCCGTGACAGTGCGCCTTTGAATTTCACTACATTTATATCCTTTATATGTGCCAGCTAAAGTAATCATGGTTAACTATAGATCATATTCCATTTTTCTTTGCATCATATTTGTACTTCAACATTGCATTTTTGTCATAGTAAAGCCCAGCATTTAAGAAACAGGATTTTCATGTTGAGCCTTGGTGTTTCTTAACAAACAGATACATTCTATCTTGAGGCTTGAGATTCTTTGATTCACGATAAAGTAAGTGTTCTTAATATAACGGAGTACGGATAATCAATCCAGTCTTCTTCTCATGTGCCGTCTACTCGTTGTAGGTAGGCTGCTATGAATTGTCTCCATTTTTCTCGATCTTGAGCTTTCCTCGCAAGCCATCCATAATGTTCCCTTCCCACCCATTCTCCGATGTTGTCCATCCACATAGTTCTTGGTCTTCCTCTGGGTCTTTTTGATGGTATTCGTCCTTCTATTATGACACGGTGTAAATTGTCTCTCCTTATTAAGTGGCCGAAAAGTGTTAGTTTCCTTGACACGATAAGTTGCATGAAGTTTCTTTTCTCTCCTATTCTTTCTAGTACTGTTTCATAGTGTGGCTTTGCCACGAAATCCTCTGTATTTTGCGCCAAACCCACATCTCAAAGACTCTTATCCTGTCCATCATATTCTTCGATATAGACCATGTTTCTGTACCGTATAAGAGTGTAGAGTGTAGACCATATATAACAGTTAACTAGTCTTTTCCTTATTTTGATTGTCAGATCTCTAGAAGTTAGTATGTTTGACATATTCCTGAATGCGCTTCGTGCTATCTCAAATCTTCTCTTGATTTCATCATCCGATTTTCCATTACTTACGAGGAGTTGTCCTGGGTATGTAAATCTTTTTACTTGTTCTATAGGCTCATCATTTAACTTCAAATTCGTCTGTCTATTATCTCCCTTCTTGCTCAGAATTATTGATTTCGTTTTTCCTATATTCATTTTCATCCCGTACTTCTCTCCTTCTCTGTTAACTGATGCTTATCCCAGGTTTTTCTTTTAGTGCTCTAAATATTCTCTCTGTGTACCAGTTGAATATTATTGGCGATAAGACGCAACCTTGTCTCACTCCTCTTGATCATACTCCTCTTGAATCAATCCAGTATTATTAAGAAAAAAACAAGGCGTTTAAAATAATTAATATGACAAAGTTGGAAACACAATGCAGTATTTCATTTTGGTTAAGGTATGTAGTAAAAATATTTTCCCATCAAAACATTTTCCAGCCCAGACTTCTTTTCCAAGAAGGGAAGTTTGTGACAGTTCTTGAAGATAGTGTGTCACGGCCCTGGCTCGATTTATGAATTGGATTTATCCCACATGCACACGGCGCGGCAACTGATTCAGCTCGGCACAACACAACAGCGGTTCGACGTATGAACTAAACCTAAGGCTCTTTTCCGGAATCAACATATAATTTGCTGTTCAACTACATGAAGATAGTGCTAAACCAAACCGTATCAAAATTGCCATTCCTTTGGTTTCAGTGAAATAAATTAGATATCTTGTTTTAGTATCGCCATGGAATACAGGTCATTTGCGTGACATAGGAACGTTTTAATATCTGTGGTCTCTTGTAGGAAACCATCAACCACATCAGAGCAACGTCACACAGTTCTGCTTATGCCGTTACAATGTCACCCCCTGTGATCCAACAAGTTATGACATCTATGAAGATTATAATGGGCCTGGACGGATCCAATGAAGGTATGACCTAGCAGCGGTTTATGAAGCCCTCGCTGTTGACGCTTATATCGAGTTTAGTTGTATTCTCATCTTAAGTGAACCCTATTTTAGGTAGTATCACTGAATAGCAGAATCATTCAGTATTTTAATGGTCATCCCCAAAAATTATAGAACTGAATTTCAAGAGTGGCTTTTTTAAGTTCGTTAATTTCTATGTTAAGATTTATTTATGCACGCTCGGGTCTTGTTCGAAAAATTTTCTGCTACTAGACGAACGTTATGTATTCCTTGTCCTAATAACCAGTCAATGATTGGTCCTCAGAATATATGTAATGCTTGCATGCAAAAAGGTTTCTGAAGGATGATAAATTGAGATTTCTAATTTGATGTAAATAGTAGTTTGAATATAAAAAGTTGGCTTCCTGTCACTCACAATAGATGGGTTTGGTTTACTGGGCCCCTACCTCCTCCCCCCCCCCAACGTCACTGAGGACTTGCGAATGAAGCCATACTGTAGAGGAAAAGGCATAATAGGACAATTCTTTATTGCTATGCCAGATGAGCCAAACAAATGTATCCACAGTTTGAAAGATCATACTGCAAAAAGCATGCAACCAATTTGTAAACTTTAAATTCTTTCTGCCATTAAAGCTTCAATTTTCCTTTTTTGAGATTTTGCTCTCAACTACAAATGTGTTCTTTAAGTCTCTAAAATCAGTATTTAGCCAAAAATCATGTCCACGGTATGCTCAACAATAATTCAAAATGTTCTGTTTATTTTCGTTGGGTTTTACATGAAACCTTTTTGGTGCCTAGCATTAGTTGGGATAATTACATTCAAACGCTTTTGTGTTCATTTGGCAGCAATATCTGAGCTAGGAAAAACATTATTTTACCATTTAAATTGCTGAAAATTAAGTTAACTTCAAAGAGTCAGTTCTATTTCTAGTGAAGGAAATGCCATGGCAGCCACCTTTCAGGAAATTCTTCATTTGAGAGCAAAATATATTGCAAATATATTGTAGAATTAAATTGACGCCTCAGTCAGGCGATGAAGCTGGAAAGTTTTCAAATCGATAGGATGGTTTTGCAACACGTTTTTTCGAAAGTGGAAACAGCTTCCTGACTCACCCGGTACTTTGAACTTGTACACATAAATTTATTGTGTCATTCCAAAGGCTGTCAGTTTATCGAAAGTTAGAATATCAATATTATTTTGTAGGACATCGGAGACTTTTTCAGTTAAAGACAAACTGCAAGTATGAAAAGTTTTCTTGAATCCAAATAAATTTTTTTTGTAGATTTGTTAGGCCTGGTATCCATTGATTTCCATTTATGAAGTAGGACCTTTCTTCAGGTGACCTGTTCACGTATTAAGACAATATTTAATCTGGTTCTAAATTGTTTTCTGCTACATTAGCCATATCTATAGTTTGATACTTTTACAAGCTCTTTAAATGTTTCTGCTATGACTTTGTTTGTTAATCGTTGTTAAAAACTTTTGGTCACCTCAAGCAAGGATTAGATTGGCAATGGTGATCAATTTCGTGTTATGTCATGACAAATCTTGTAGCCGATGTACCATTTTATGACTTTTGGAAATACCTTGCTGAAGGTCAACGTTATAAGCATAATGAATGAAGATCATTTGAATGGATTGGCAACATTTAGCATCTTTTTTTCTTTTTGTATGGTGTCCTAGAATTGTCAATAGTCATTGTTATATCATTTCCATGTGATCATTTTCGTGAAGAATTGCTTGATATGCTTCAGCTGCAAGATATTTCTATGACAGGCAGATGTATGCCAATCAGTTGTCTTTAACTCCTAAAAATGCACTTGGTGTGGACCAGAGTCAGCTTAGCTGAAACCCTAGAAATTATTACGTAAGGGAAACTTTAATAGGGAAACTTTAAAATACGTTGTTCATTATTTTTTAGGTATTTCCGTAAGAAAGTTGAGGAAATGGGATTTATCATATATGGACATGATGATTCACCAGTTGTACCTATTCTGCTATATATGCCTGCAAAGATAGCGTGAGTAAACTATCTTCTTCAAAGAAAGTGACAATCACCAATATACGAAGAGTCGAGCAATATAATATGCAATAGTATCGTTCCAAACGGAACTCTCTTAAGGCCCTCTAACCTTTAGGAAATTGACAGATTCAAGGGGTTTGTAGGATGTCTTTTGCCTTCAAGTAGGGCAATAACTTAAATTATGTGATTTTGCCCTAAGCGTAGTTTTTGCACCGTTGCCAGTTCTGATGAAAAACAGGAGCCGACCACTCAGGGCGCAGTTCCTCTAATTTGTTGTTTGTGATTCCTTGCCCTGTTTATTATGCTAATCAGACCTGCTATTTTATTTTACAGTGCTTTCAGCCGTGAAATGCTGAAGAGGAAGATTGCTGTTGTTTGTGTTGGATTTCCTGCGACGTCCATCATTGAATCTCGTTCTCGATTCTGTTTATCAGCTGCGCACACCAGAGAAATGTTAGATACGGTGAGCAATAGTATTGATACTTCTGTGAAGCCCTTGTATCCGGTCAAGGAAGAAATATTTTTTTGTACGAATGCCAGGATTAGAGAAAGCTGGAAATGAACTCAGTGTGTCGTTCGATTTAGGACAAATTCTGAAGTATGCATTTGCAGAATTTCAATCAAAGAAGCTCTCAATCAAATATCTTCTGGCACTTGATTTTAGCTTCGAGGTTGCTAAAGAATGACGGAACTTTTAAAACTGTTTCTGTTTGTAATTTTGATTGTTCCTTGTGGTAATTTCCACTTATTGCAACAGAGATTCGAACAGCATCAAATGGTTTCATATGTAATGGCTTGATGCATGACATTCGATCTTCTCATCTTTGAAAATTACATTCTAATGTTTATCGATTAACCCTTTAGAACACTAAGGACTACCATACAGCCCTGGCCTTAAGGTAACAAATCATGTAACAACTGTTTCTTTCGGACAATACCGAACGTATTTACCCTCGGCCTGTGTACAAAAGCTCAAGGTCTGTTTTTACTAACGTAGTAACGGCTTCGGGTTGACATTTTCTAGTATTACCTCTCAAACTATTACTACAGGCTTAATACAAACATATTCGAAAAATTCGGTAACTTTTATAAATAGGTGAAACATTCTTCTCTTAGAATATAACTAAGGTAGATGCGCGTACCAACTTTTCTCCTTTACGAATCATTAATCATTATTTGTTTCCTTGTCAGGTTCTCCTTGCTCTAGATGAAGTAGGTGACGTTCTGCAATTGAAATACTCGGCGATAAATCCTCCAAAACCGTTGTCATTACAATGTACAACTGAACTGGAAGAGAAAAAGGAAAGATGATCAATACGGCATAGAATCAAAGAATCATTGGTAGGTTATCAACTGAAAAAGGAATCTATATTATCCTAGTATAAATGAAAAATATGTAACTGGTTCATGTTCTAAGTTTTTTGTTAAAGCAACAATAGAACGCTGTATGAGATGCTATAAATAGGATATTTAATTGTTAACGCGCTGTATATATCATATAGCCAAGATATCATGATATAGCTTATCCTAAGGAAGTCTTACGCCAAGACGTTAAAGGTACAATAAAGCGAAAAACTCAAATCATATGTTTTAACCTTTTTATACTTATTAAAATTGCAAAGAAAGAATATAAAGGGAAAATAGCGCGCATTTGTTGCTGAAATTCGGTTTCAAAGATACCAATTTCACCTGAACCTTGGATGCAAATTGCAAACCTTCTGACATCACAATAGAAGAAAGGCGTCACTAACAGTACCCATGCCTTGAACCCAAATTTTGAAATGTCCCAAGGAAACGAGAAACACTGTTTTGCAATATTTAAGAGCATTCTTTGATCTGCAGATTGGACATACCGGGTGAGTCAGAAAGAACGCGCTGCGTTTGAAAGGCTACTGTCCCCTGAATATCACAGCAATAATATTGGTTATTATCTTGTTGCATAGCCGACGTGTTAAATTTAGTTTTAGGAATTTTCTTGGCTGAAATCTGCCACTTTCTTCCGAAATAATAATAATAATAATAATAATAATAATCCATATTTATACAGGTAAACTTGGTCAGCTTGTACACAAGCTGCTATCATTCAAGGTCCTGTTAAAATTAAAAGTCTAAAAGAATTAAAGATATAAAATTACAAGCTCAGGATAAAAGATTCATACTATACAAATGTAAAAGTTAAAAATCACAGTCAAGTTGGTCGCATTGTCTCTTAAATTTCATTACTGACTGCTCTCCTTTCAATGCATCAGGCAGTTTGTTATATATTTTTGATCCTTGAAAGAGGAATGATTTGCGGCCAGCTTCCGTGCGAACTTTTGGAAGCAACAGATTGATATTATTTCCACGAGTTTCCTTTTGATGCTGGATTTTCTTGAAATATCCTTCAAATAGTCTCGGTGCAAGTCCATTTTGGCATTTAAACACTTCGAGTACGCATTTCTTATTTCTTGCATGATTCACAGTTGGTA
>REGM01000075.1:533055-553708 GCA_004194415.1 Aurelia aurita | reverse complement strand
ATTAAATTTTAGAAAGGTAAAAAAACCCCGGCCCTTTTTTTTTCGAAAATATGACACTAAAACAAAAAAAATTTTTTTGCCCCCCCCCCCCCCCCCCCCGTAGTAATAGAGTCTTTTAAGAATTATAGTTTTCTATAATAAGATATTGGCGAATTTAGAAGACTATTTATTCCTGGCAGCTAAAGATAGTTTTACCCCTCTCATAGATGAAATGTTATTGCCGTGACCATTTTATTTCCGTTAATTCATGAAGCTAAACATTTTAAAGATTCGCCTTATTGTCAGGCGGCAGAAAGCATTCCTAAACCAGCGTTACTGTAGCCTCGATACGGAGTCACAGTTTCGCACTTTTTACACTTTTAATTGTAATTGAATTATTATTTCTCTAACGAACCGAGATTTTATGCTCCTCTGCAGTGGCTTATTTTGTGCTGTAAAAGGGAATGGAGTGAAAACACTTGGACGAGTGGAGTAAGTCTAGCTTTACTGCTCCAGTACTTGCAAAATGTAAGTAAGAAAAACAGTCTTTTGACATTGCAATTTTCATTACTCGTTTGACGACTAGTCTGACATATGAAACAAAATGTTTAATAAAGTTGTGTTGCATTTTGACTTTCTGTAATGTAATTTAAATGCTTTTGAAATCCCCCTTTTCCCTTCCTTGTGATGTCAAAATTTAACACTGCCTGCACATAATATGTTTAGTTTCACAGTTATAAGCGATATTATGCAGACTGGTAACAGTATAAGAACCAATATTGCTAGTCATCTACACTGTGGTTTTATGGCAATATTTCCAGAATTACAGAAACTGATTTCATTGTCTGCCAGAAGAGATCCAATTTCTTTCAAGAAGGCAGACCCCATTGCCGGCGCAGCTCTGTAAAATCTTTGAATTGATTTCTTGATGTTGATTTGATGAGCATCTCGAATTTTCTTGGCCAGACATTTATTTGTCTATCTAATAAAGTTCTTTCGTTTGCACTCTCTTGCCTTCAATAGTAGTCAGTTGAGTTTCCTAACAAATTTGATCTCCGGTCAAGTAAAGGTCTGTTTTGATCTATCCTTCGAAGGATTTCATCCAAGCCTCGATTGAAACTGTATCGGTACAACTGTGGATCCGTAACAAAAGTGTAGCGGATCAGCTTCCCGCTTACATTGTTCCTGCTAGTCAGTAACACTTTCGTTCGTTCTATTCGTCGAACAATTTTGTTCTGGAGCAGAGTAAACGTTCTTGAACCGCAATAACTTTTGTAACAGATCGAAACCGTACCGATACAGTGTAAACGCGGTCTAAGTTATTGGAGGGACAGCTGACGCTAGGTTATCATCCTACAGAGAACACGATTAGAAAGCTGTTTTTTCACATTGCAACAGATTTTAATTAGTTTACGACGAAGAATTCTCTTTTATAGGCAGGTTATCACAAGGTCGGTGAAGATAAAAAGTGATTTTAAGACAATTATTTTTAGAAAACAGTTTCTTATGCTTGTAAATGCTTCTTAATAATTCATCAAAATACTAGTAACGGCTTCCTCAATCGCTTGAGATACGCATTTTTGTTGACGCTTTTATCTCTTGGAAACCAACATCTTAGATTTTATCTTCTGCGTCAGGATGATTGTAATTGTAAGTTTTGGCTACAGATTTTGTTTTCAACTTCAATTATAATTTCCGTGAACCTACACGAGTATGTGCCATTTGCTGGCTTCAAAACGAATGTAAACGAGCAAAATTAACAATGGATGACCAAAAATGGCGTAAGGGAACCCCGAAAAGAAATTCAAGTTTATGTTCTATTCATCGATTCCATACCGAGCTGCTCATGCTTCTATTTTAAAAGCCCATAACGGAAACATATCAAATCAAATGAGGCCAAGGTTATACTTTTTGTACCCTGGGTACCAGGTTATACTTTTTGTTGCTGTGCCCTTCCTTTGAAGTACCACGAATAGATCTTCTCGCTGGAGTTTTTGCTTTATTACGACCATATGGATATATCACTAATTCAAACAAGGTTTTGGAGCTGACTTTATTGTATGGTGATAAAGACCTTCCCAATGACCTTACTAAAGGTGTACTTCTTTTAACTTGAAGCTTTATCTACGAAACTGGTCAACTAGATTAGAAAATCTCAAACTCCCTTACAAGCCACACAACAACCACGTCCCCTTTAAGTAATTGTTTTTCTTTTCTTTGCAGTGTGCTTGTTTTTGTTTGTAGTAGTTACGTTTATTGTATACATTAGTAGGCCATTAGTAGTTTTGGCTCTCCGTAATATGGCTGCAGGGTAGACGCAGCCTTTTGCTCCCTGTGGTATCGTTTTAGTAGTATAGTACAGTAATATTGTAAGTAGTGTAATTAGTAATATGTCATTGTAACTTTTTATTGGAAACAAAAGTTTATCTCAGCAATGAATAGAAAAGAAAAGTGTCTTCTCGGAAGTTAACGATGACAAAGCTATGGATTCATGGCATATCTTCGTCACTTGCCTCACTCGAGTTTTTCTTGTCACAGCATGAGCAATGCGGACACTGGTTTGGTTTGTTTCCAGCATGATCTTACTCACCCAAATAGTGTGCACTTCCTCCTCAGTTTTTTAGGCCCCTCAACTGGGCCTCAACTCGAATTAATTGTTGCTTCATTAGTTCATGCGGGGGGATTTTTGTTGAGGTAGTTTGGGAGGTGAAATGTTGTTGTTGACAGTTTATTCGGTTCCAAAGTTGAGGGCCAAAAGCCCGGGGGGGGTACTTAGTATATTTGTCTGACGGGGACGTGCCGTTTTTCAGGGTATCGTTTTCGCCTCTTTTTTCTAGCGCCGGGTATCGAAAGAAGGCAATTTTTCTAGAGCCGGTTGTCAAAAGGGTGTATTTTCTTAAAACAGGTTGTTGCTTGGCCAGATTTTTACGTTTTGGAGTGTACTTTTCGACGATTTTTTCTAGAATCGGCTATCGTTCGGAGGGAAAAATTCTGGAGCCGGGTAACAATGTTTGTCTTTGTGGGGCCCACCCCCGTACAATTGAAAGTCAAGTACCCCCCCCCCCCCCCCGGGGCCAAAAGAGTCAAAAGAACTGAAGGAGAAGCACACACTATTTGGGTGAGCAAAATCATATCGTACATGCAGCACATGCTCTGTCAAGGAAACTCGAGTACGAACATGAGGCTGCTAATGAGCTGAAGTGATAAATCATTAATGACATCATTAGATCTAGATGTGCAGGTCTACTGTATGCTGTGCATGTCATATATTCAACAACGCTGTGAAGGAAAACCGATGGTGACCTGCGATTAAAACTGTTTCCTTCATGCAAATTTCTCAAAGAAAATAAAGCCACGATTAGTTTATTTAAGCAGGTGGTTTCAGCAAGGTGCTTGAACACATTTTGTAATCCTTTCTTTGTTTTTGTGTTTCGTCTTAGTATTAGGCAAAACCTCGCAGTACTGGTTATTCGACCAATTTTCCACACGCAGATACTAAAAACTGATGTTATTTTTATGAACTACAAATATAGTTCCTTTTAGCAACACAAGAAGTAAAGGCAATGTAAGAAGCAATGGGTAGTTGATATTTCCTGCATAGGGGCTGAAGCTACACTACTTGGTCTACTTGATGCTATCCATTTTTAGCCACACCTTACTGCCACAATTGCAGAAATTGCATCATAATTCTGGCACCAGTAAAATAAGAAACAAATTAAATTAAGAAACTCTTAGTGCTAAGTGCTGATCCAAGTTTCTTATAAAAAGAAAAACGTGGAAAGTATCTAATGGAATTTGTAGGTGCCTGTGCCTGCCTAACAAATGGACTGCCATAATGCTTTATTTGTAATAGCGTTTAGGCCGGCTCTACTCAAGCAGTCTTTTAGTCCTTAATTTGTAGTTTTTCCAAATCTTCAGGGCCTTTGGAAAATTTTTTTCTCCAAGTGCGATTGTGCACCAGATATGGAACAATCAGAAAGCTTTTTAAAACAATTATTTTGAATAGAAATTTTACTGCCATGAAAAATGGTATTATATTGTGAACGACGGTAAAAGGGGAAAAATGGGCCTAAATTTGCGTTTGTCGTCGTGGTTTTTATGCGATGTGATCGATGTGATTGGACCAATTTGTGTAGGTGTCGAATTTGAAAGCCAAGCAAAATTTGGTATACCTATGTCATTCTATCCTTCTGTACCACATATTTCTTCTGTACAATAAAATCAAGAGATTTTGGAGCGATATTGAGGGTGAAGACAATTTTAGGACCAGGGGAGGGCTGGACAATTTATTCTAGTTTCATTCTCTGGTTCTAGTTTCTAGTTTCTTACTGTCACTAATAAAAGGTCGGAGAATTATTTGATTCCTTGGTAAGAGTTTATCAAAAGACATTTTATATCAAGTTAGACTCCGTTTGTCTGTTCTTTTGGCATATAATGACTTTTCCTTATCAAATTTGGCTAGGCCAGCATTAAAAGTTTTATTGACTAATCTCCGTTTCAAGAGGAAATCTGTTTCTTGATATCTGTAAAGACCCATTACGATTGAATTTGTTGAAAGGCAAGAACATTGAGGACATTGAAAGGTCGCTATTCTTCTTTGTTCAGTGCGAATGCAGGTGCAAAATACTTTGAAAATTGGATGAATTTGTGATCACTATGGTTTCTTCTCGCATGCGTAAGTACATTTAAATAAACAACCAAGCAATCTTCTGCTGTCATGTTCAAAGCTGTTGAGCCTGTAATTTGTTTTTCCTACGTTTTCACAAAAAGTTAGGCATTCCCGCTTGGCAGTGTTGTAAATAGGCAAAGATCAATCTCACTGGGAAATCTCGCTTTTGATGTCAGTTATTCAAGATTACAATGTGAGCTCAACTTAGGATTGTCGCCTCAGCTACTTTGCTTTGTGTTGAAACAATTTGTATACAAAAGACGAACACTGGAAGGTTTTACAAACGAAAGCTGTCTAGAATCTCTCGAATAAATATACACAGAAAGGGAAACCACAATGGTGGGATAGGAAATCTAAGAACACTATATGTTTCCTCTTACACCTTGCGTTATATTTATTTACCGGCTTTTCAAGAAAAATGGGGAAGAAAACACAAAAACCTGCAGCCAGCACGAGCGGGGAAACACCACAAACTAGCAGTATTGAAAATCAACAGCAATATGATACAAAACGTCGCAAAACGAGATCGATGGCTGTCTTGGGTGAATATATGCGATATTTTGGTGGTGTAAATGGCCTATATCGAAACATCGTTCATATGCAAGCTGAAGTTGTTTCGAAGCACGGGAGAAACGGCTGGAGAAAACTTTCACCTAATGATCAAGACAAGGCATTTGATAAGCACATCGTCAGCAAATATGTTGCAACTGAGGAATGGAATGGTGAAACTCCAGATTGTGAAGACTCAAGGGAAAATAAAGAAACTTCAAATGCAACAGAAAAGCCTAAGTCTCGTCGTGATAGTTTACAATCTATAACGGTAAGTTGCAACCAAAATTTGACCTATTATGACACATTAGCTAGTGGTTTAACTACATTTTATGTCTTGGCTTTGGGCTTCGACTATCCTCTTGTCTTAAAAGATAGATTAATTTATGCATAAAAAATAACTTACTTGATTTGGTTTTATATCCACATTTTGCAGGTTTATCTTTTGATGGAAAGGTGACTCATATAGGGCGTTATCAGCGTAGCCACATCCCAACCAGACTGGGTTTGATAAATTTCATGACTCTGACGGCTATAATAATAAAAGTGACTTGACTATCATAGATAATTGATACCCCAACCAGCTCCTTGCTGGGGATGCTGGGCCGCATCAAGTAGCTGCAGATTGAGGGTGCTTTTTTTCTCAAAACAATAGAGAACAATACATCTAATTTATAATTGTGACGTAGCACCATTGTTTTTAAAATTATAGGGGGCACGAGCCCCCCCTGCCACCCCCTTCCTACGGGCCTGGGATGCATTACCCATTCAGCTTCAATAAGCGTACCTGATTTCAGTCATTTCTAGCAGAATATCTAGGAACTCTACCAAGAGGGATTGTTCTTGATGGTTTCAGTGATTTCTCGGGAAAAATCATTACCACAAAAGGGCACGAGATTTCTAGTGGGTGGATCTGGTGAATCTCAGCCTGCTCTGCTCTACATCTACCTGCCTGGTGGTTATGAACGCACGGGGAAAGTCGCCTTCACCAATTTGGTATGCTGTTCCAATTGGGCGATGTTGTTGCATGATCAGGAAACAATCAAGAAATATCAAAGAATTACGGAAAACTTCCTTGTAGATTCTGGCGAAATCCCTTTTGCAGAAATATGTTTTTGTTTTTAAATGTGTTTGTATTCTGTGGGTAACCAAGAAATATCCCACCAAAGAAATCGGGTGGAACTCATAGAAACAGTCCATAGGTTCCCCCCTGGGAGAACCTGAAGATGATCTGGATATTCTCTGTTACATTTTGAACATATCTGGTGTTGTTGTGGGGTACATTTTGGCACAGAGCGGGAAATCTTCCAAATTTTCTTCTTGGACTTCTTGGTTCTCGGGATTCATTTCATATCAAGATTAATCCTTACGTCCTTTGTATTGTTTGGAGACACTGATATCGCTTACGCTCTCTTTGTTAATAGCCACAATTGAATAGTGTATTGAAACCTATTCTCTAACCTCTAGACATGTCATGCCCTGCCTTGGATGCTTCAGATCTTTTATGGACGAATGCCGTTTCGACATATTTTGTACTTGTTCCTTCTGCATAGGTATAGAAGAATCATGTTTGGGTCAGCGGCGGAGCCATCACTTGAAAAGTGAGAGGNAGCGGCGGAGCCATCACTTGAAAAGTGAGGGGGTCTGGGGCGTAGCTTTTCCGTGACCACGCCCTTCAAACTCTCGGAAAATGCAGGCAACCCCCTTACCCCTCCGGAGAGAAAAATTTTATTGCATTTTTGTGCGAATCTCAGGATTCATCTTTTGGAAAAGTGGGGGGTCCGGACCCCCCCATTCCCCCCCCCCCTTGGCTCCGCCACTGGTTTGGGTGTCAAATTGACACACCTCTTCACCCATTGACACACCTCTTCATCTGTCCCCATACCAGATTGTGGAAAAGCCATAACAGACACGAAGTTATGCCCATTTTACCCTTTTTACCAGCACCCTTAGCAATAATATTTTCTGCACCAGGGAACGTACATTTTAAAAATTATTTCCAATAAAAGTTCTTCAGTAAAGAAAAGTTCACAAGATTTGCTACAAGTTTTTCTTGTCAGCACAAGACGTGCAATATACTGGGTGACCCAATAAAAACTACTTTTGTGAAAATCGCTATTAAAGCTGATTATGTTACCAATCTTTAATTTTTCTTCTCATGTGGTTGGGTTAAGATCAAGACCAAAAAATTGATACATGATCGTTATGTTATCTCTTGAGGATAGCGATGATGAAATCGAAGCTTGAAAAGCCACTTTTTGAGCAATAGTATTTCATGGAATGTCGTAGATTGGCCAAAAAGTTATATCTTGCAATTTTACATGTAATTTCGAGTCCTAGATGGGATACAGTAAGAGCGTTGTCAAAAACACTAGAAACTAATTTAAGTGGTTGCGCAAGACAAAAGTCAATTTGATAATAATTTCATGTGCTTTCAGAGTATGCTTCAAAGCCTGGTATCTTGCAAAAGCATACATTCTCACAACGTAAAAGCCATTTTAAGACTTTGCAACGTGGCTGAAACTAATTTGGTCATAAGCGTACGAGAAGAAAAAATATAGGGGGGCTGCCTGATCAAAAGTCTATTGTTTATGAAATTTTTTGCCCGACTTACGACGAATTTTTGCTTGAAATAGGCAGGTTTTTTCTAAATTTTTCGAATGTTGGGGAGGGGGCTGCCGCCCCCCAGCCCCCTTGGCTCGTACGCTTATGAATTTGGTCCTTGAAAGAAATGCACATGTTAAAAAATTTCAAATCTTGATGATTTTTCAAAAAGTTTCACTTTTTGTGGGTCACCCTGTACAATGTGAGCATAGTTGATGTAAGCAGGCAGAGTGCTAGTCTTGTAATCTGTTCGCTGAGGCGGCCAGCCGAGACACTTGTGAATCACCACTCAGAGAGCAGCATTTGCAGTCGAGAGTAAATCCAGAGCCAAATATGGACAAATAGCACTCAAATAGCGTGCTCTGATTGGTTGTTCACGTTGACACGACCTCTCGCAGCTTCGAGCAGATTTACCAGATCTACTTTGCCTCTAAAAACAGGAAGATTATTGCAGAAAACTTCAAGTATTTAAACTTTTTGGGTCAAAGAAAGATTCTTCTAAGTACTTCAACTAGATTTGTATGTTCAAGTCCTGAAACTTTGAATTTTGAAGCGTTTTAGCTTCGATTTTTTCGATGAAACAGCTTAGGCCATCTATGTGGTCGTCTCAACTTACAGCGAAATATCGAGAGCGTTTGAACACCTAGTTATGTTCAGGGAAGTTCAGCGTTGTTGAGCACTGTTTAGTCTTGTTGAGCGAAGATTTAAAGCGGTTAAAAATGTGCTGTGCATCCATTCAATATTTCTATTGTTCAAGGTGTTGTTCAGTGATGTAGAGTGCGTTTAAGTACCCCGATCAACAATGTTGAGTTGCTGCAAGCGCAGTATGTAGTGCAGCTTATAGCTGTTTTGCCGCCAAAGTTGACGAAACACAAGCCACGAAATATTCCATGAACTTTAAACTGTTGAGTGCGCTTGGTCACATATCTCTTGACACCGAGGGGGGGGGGGGGTGGCACTTGACCAGATTTTGGTTGGGGACGTGCCACTCAAGCTTCAAAACCATACCCGTTCCTTGCCTTATACCAATTTTTCAAAAAATGGCCTATTTATGTGTTCTTTATACCAAAATCGTTAAATTCGATACCGTTCTTTATACCAAAATCATGGAAATCGATACCGTTCCTTATACCAAAATCGTGTAAATGATACCCTTCCCGATGGCACGTCCCCAGTACCCAAAATATACACAGTGCCCCCCTCTCCCCGGGCTCTTGCCATCGCTGAACCATGCTGCACCAATGTTAAGCGCTGCGCTGGTCAGTGAAATGTTGAGAGCATTTGAACAGGACTTAAGAAATCATCACTGTGATGATCTGAAGGAGAGAGAAGAACCAAGACACAGTCGACCATACCTTACGAGTTTGATGTATGACCATCATACCATCATAGAGCGAAAATAGAGAGTGTACGCTGTAAGCAATAACAATGGTAGCGCCAAAATCGACGTCATACATTAACTCCAAAATAAAATTTCAGACGGTAAAATTTTTCGGAAAAAGCGTGAGTCCCAAAATTTTGCCGTCTGAAATTTTGCCATTCGAAACTTTTGCCCGTCCAAAAATTTTACTGCCATTGTTCATATGACTGCACAGAAGTCAATGTGATCTAAAGTAAATGATTTGAAAGTAGAAAATCAAAACTATTCTTAGCCTGTGTGCAGATTTCAGTATAAAAGTATTATCTTCACGCAGGGTAAGCCGTTTTACGTTTTCCAATAATTTTTGCCATACTGGAACAAAACCATAGATAAATAGATATTTAGGTGTCAGCTTAAAGTTTTGCTACAATCAATTTTCATCTTCATTCAGAAAACAAAAACTTGCTCCTGTTAAAGAAATGTCTACGTTATTTATGTGACTTTCTGATGTCTATTTTGCGTGATGAAGGGAAAATGAAACAATCCGAGATTACGAGATAGCGAGGAGTTAGAGTTAAACGGTACAGTAGTCAATTTTTCGAGGTTTAATTTGGGCCTTGGCTCCTCATTTATTGACTACCCAGAAATCCAAGCTTGCTTCCTCTTTGTTGATTAAAAAATAATAATTATAAAGAAAGAGATCTAAAACTTTCAGTTTTTCTTCATCAAATCACAACTAAAAATTCAGATACTGTTAATGAAATATAATAATGCTTCGAGTTGTTTATCGCTTCATGAGCAAACATTTTCCCCTTCATAAGTAAACTTTTCCCCACCTAATATTTCTTCTTCTGCAATGTCGGCTGTGGTCAAGGTTTAAGATCCCATAGAGGTTTTATGCTTAAGAACACAAAGAGGATATCTGAAACCATAGTTAAAGGGATTATGATACATATGCCACGCTTCACATGACCAACTTATTTCTTTTAAAATATCCCAAATATGCATGATTTTATAGATACATTGTTTCATTTGACAGTGTAAACAGAAATGATACTGCAAAGGGATACATTGCGCGATAGGCTGCTACTTGCCATAGAAAGCACGAACTGATTTATCGTTTGCATGCCTCAAGCATAGCATGTTTGTTTTTTGCATGCGATCTACATTTGGTTAATCTGTACCTTTAGTATTGATATGTAGAAGTTTTCAATCAGTATGTCTGGCATTTATCGAGATTGTTTATATTTCAAAGTATCTAAGTGGTCAGGTTACGCACTATCCTATTATTGAGTTGATTGAAAATGCCACGTCGTGAAAAGGTAATTGTTTAGACAGACTACATCGATCTATGCATTGCAGTTTTATGATGATACCTTCGTAGTAGGGCTGTATTCAGTATAATACCAAATTTTCAAAACAACGTTTGTTCTTTGCTAGGAGTATGAAAGGTCTGATGGATTTTCTGGTCCTTTCATGTGGAAGACAAAGGTAAGAATGAGTCTTCAATTTTAAATGTCAGTTTTCGATACATTTAATGAAAATTTTGTAACTTCCCTCACTTCACGTAAATTCTTGCTCCTCAGTTTGCAATGATATATGGAGCAATGTTAATATATGTATGTATGTATGTACCAATTTGCCACAAAAATTAAAATTAAAAATATTTACAAGGTTTATAATTCAAAAATAGATACCATACAATATATAAGGTTAAAAACGTAAAGAAAAACGCCCCTAATTACAGTGGCAGGGATAGCATTAAAAGGTCAAGCTGACCTTATTTCCATAATGGTCCCCTTAGTGGTGTCGGTATAACGGAAAAACGTAGGTTAAAGGGAAAAAACAGATTTATATGTGTTTTCGATGCAAAACGCGGTTTATAAGACCAAACATGATCGGGAGCGATAATTATACCATCTTAAATAATAGTTAAATAACCTAATGTCCTAATCTATAACCATTTTTTAATCATGGGGTTGCTTAGGTGCCCAAAATTGAGGATGGGTATGTACGAAGGTGCAAACAAAATATTTTCCCAAAACTGGATGGGTCATAGTAAAGATGGCATCCAAAACTGGGTATCATTGCAAAACAATCCTACCCAAAACTGGAACTTCAAGCCGAACAAAACTGAAACTTCAGCTGGGTTTATAAATCCTTACCTAAAACTGGTACATGACTTAAATTATACAAAAAGGATACCTAAAACTGGGGGCATTGTATAAATCACACCCAAAAGTGGGGCTCGCACGTACCCATCTTTGATTCTGGGCACCTTCACCCCAGGTTTCTAATGTCTAGATTTCAGAACTTTAACCACCTTTGCCAAATTTTTAAATGCCGGATTCTATGGTCACCTTGAATACCTTCGTGCACCGAAGAGCTAGCTAGATAAAACCAGACCATCTTTGTAAACACGAAGCATGGCACGGTAGCACAGCATATTTACCTTTATGGTCATTTTGCCAGTCATCCGTATGCAGAAAATTTTAGCTAATAATATTATATTGATTTGTAGACGTTTAGTCATGTTTATATTTCAAAGTAAAGCGCAGTTCTTAATGGTCGCTACACACTGTCCTTTACGTTTACGTAAGAATTTTTACATTATTTCATCAGTCGGATTTTGCAGAGAATCTATTGCATTTTGAGCCAAAATCTTCATATTTATCTCATAACATCTTCATAGACTCCATGGATGAAGTCCAATTAAATTCAATCCCTTACAAAATAGTAGCTGTACGCTATAGTTAACATTTTCTGTGCCCTTGTGAAGGAATGATGCATAAATCATTTAAAAAACCAGAAGCATGGTCGGTAGGAGACGCGTGGATTGCTTTTTGAAAAATATGGCGGTGATAGGTTGGGGTTATCAAGATTAAATTAGCCGCGATGTTTTCAAAGCGGCTTCCTGTTATTTTGTAGCCACTTACGGTTGACCCGGCAGACGCTAAAGTGGCCCTAGTGAGTGCACTATATATTTAGAGTTAGGGGATTTGATTTGCTTATGCTTATGTTGACTTGCTGCAAGTGTCACTCTCTTTTAAGTCCGGAAAATATCTCACGCTCTTTTTAGTCCGAATAGTCCCGAAAATGCGAAATTTCACATTTCGGACTAAAAGGAGAGTGAGACATGTAGCTGTCCAATGCTTCTGCTGTTTGATGCTCTGATTTAGGAGTATTCTCAATTAAATTTGAATGAATGGTAGATGATATACTGACCACCCGGGCGACACACTGATATATAATGCTGACCACCTGCGAGTCCTTGCAATGATAAAAAGATCTGAAGTTGGAAATACTGCCATGGGTTATTGTCTTATGCAGTTCTTGAAAATATGAAATTCCAAATAAAGTAGATGAATAATTAACCTTGTAGATTAATAATTAATAATTGCAGGTACTTTGCGAAAAATTATCGCTATGTTTTAGTTAAACCAGGTACAAAACATCTCCTCGCTTCTAGGGTCAAGCTGCCCCCGAAGCTGCCTAATCTCATACATCACACATAGCAAATAGCAGCTATGATGTTTCAGCAGCTAGTCTGATTAAGAGGCTGAAATGGCCAACAATTTCTGACATTATTCAAAATGAAACAGCGACTATAATGTACAAGTCAACAAATGGTCTTGCTCCGGAATATCTATCCAAGCTGNTTAGCTAATAATATTATATTGATTTGTAGACGTTTAGTCATGTTTATATTTCAAAGTAAAGCGCAGTTCTTAATGGTCGCTACACACTGTCCTTTACGTTTACGTAAGAATTTTTACATTATTTCATCAGTCGGATTTTGCAGAGAATCTATTGCATTTTGAGCCAAAATCTTCATATTTATCTCATAACATCTTCATAGACTCCATGGATGAAGTCCAATTAAATTCAATCCCTTACAAAATAGTAGCTGTACGCTATAGTTAACATTTTCTGTGCCCTTGTGAAGGAATGATGCATAAATCATTTAAAAAACCAGAAGCATGGTCGGTAGGAGACGCGTGGATTGCTTTTTGAAAAATATGGCGGTGATAGGTTGGGGTTATCAAGATTAAATTAGCCGCGATGTTTTCAAAGCGGCTTCCTGTTATTTTGTAGCCACTTACGGTTGACCCGGCAGACGCTAAAGTGGCCCTAGTGAGTGCACTATATATTTAGAGTTAGGGGATTTGATTTGCTTATGCTTATGTTGACTTGCTGCAAGTGTCACTCTCTTTTAAGTCCGGAAAATATCTCACGCTCTTTTTAGTCCGAATAGTCCCGAAAATGCGAAATTTCACATTTCGGACTAAAAGGAGAGTGAGACATGTAGCTGTCCAATGCTTCTGCTGTTTGATGCTCTGATTTACGAGTATTCTCAATTAAATTTGAATGAATGGTAGATGATATACTGACCACCCGGGCGACACACTGATATATAATGCTGACCACCTGCGAGTCCTTGCAGTGATAAAAAGATCTGAAGTTGGAAATACTGCCATGGGTTATTGTCTTATGCAGTTCTTGAAAATATGAAATTCCAAATAAAGTAGATGAATAATTAACCTTTGTAGATTAATAATTAATAATTGCAGGTACTTTGCGAAAAATTATCGCTATGTTTTAGTTAAACCAGGTACAAAAAATCTCCTCCTTCTAGGGTCAAGCTGCCCCCGAAGCTGCCTAATCTCATACATCAGCATTGCTACTCATTAGCATTGTATCGTAGTCATTTTTATCGTGAAAACAAACAGCCATTTGGTGCAATCTTATTTAGGGTTTAATGACCTTTGAATGTCCAATGTCTTCACAAACTCTTCTTCATTTAACACAATATGCCAGAAGGAGGTTCAAGTTAAAAAGATGCTTTACACCTGTTTTCTGTGGTCATACCCCATTTGGCCTTTTAAAAGGTTGATCGAAGTCGAAAATTTCCGTTTGCAAGTAATATTTTGATGACATAGACCATACAGATCATCCTGATGACTGCTGCACAAAGGCTTGTTATTTTCGTTGTTGTTGCTGCCGCCTGTGTCATTGCTGGTGTTTTTCCGTAAAAGTGGTCTCTTTGCAAACTTTGCTCCTCACCAAAGTGCAACCACGTGCAACAAGTGCGATTCAACCAAGGACTATCTGTGTCACAGTTTTGCAATACACGTTTTTTTATAAGAAAGTTGGATACGCCCATCCGCCCATCCGCCCATAGTACTATAAGATGCATTACTTCTCACAAAATGTCAACTTATTAGTACAAGAATTTTCTTAGCTTGTTTTTATATTTTTTCGGCGCAAGGATTATGATGTAGTTTCTGCTACTGCTACATATACATTTCTGGAGATATGTACAACAACATTTAGCAAGAAAATAAGTTTTATTACACTACGCTCAAATATGAAATTGCAGTGAACATTTCCCAGGAAGAAAGGTTCAACGAAAAATTTACCACATTATCCTTGAATTTAACTCTTAAGAGTTTCTTACTGCTTCTCGTAGTACTAGAGTTTTTTCAGCAATTCTGTCGGAAATCAGATGTCATGTGAAAATGCCCGCGAATAACAACAATTGAAGTGTTTTGAACAGGGAGATTAATTAAGTACTTTATCTCCCTGGTTTTGAATGAGTAATTTTGCGTTATCGCAAATTTCACGTTACATCTAATTTGAGACAGACTTTATATAATAATAATATAATAATAATACGAATATTTATACAGGATAACCTATAAGCATAATGGTAATACTGTTATCTTAAGGGTCCTGTCATAAAAGTAAAAGTAAAAGAACTTATAGCTACATTACATTTTTGTTTTATAAAAGGAATCATATGTATCGATTGTTTCTTCATGAGAAATGTTCGTTTAAAAACGAAGTGAAAGCAATTCTAGACTCAATTTTCCTTGCATCGAGTGGTAATTCATTAAAAATCCTCCCACCAGCAACAGCGACACACTTTTGTCCAGTTTTCGTTTTCATGTGTGGCAGTTTAACAGTATGGTTATTATTTCTTGTACATTTTTCGTGTTTCGTTCTTTCAAAATAGTCCTTAAANCAACATAGGGCTCTGCACTATATCTTAAGGGTCCTGTCATAAAAGTAAAAGTAAAAGAACTTATAGCTACATTACATTTTTGTTTCATAAAAGGAAAGATATGTATCGATTGTTTCTTCATGAGAACTGTTAGTTTAAAAAAGCAATTCTAGACTCAATTTTCCTTGCATCGAGTGGTAATTCATTAAAAATCCTCCCACCAGCAACAGCGACACACTTTTTTCCAGTTTTCGTTTTCATGTGTGGCAGTTTAACAGTATGGTTATTATTTCTTGTACATTTTTCGTGTTTCTTTCTTTCAAAATAGTCCTTAAATGGTTCGCATACATTGTTCTGTAGGCAGTCAAAAACAAACTTGCATACTCTCTTCTTCATTTGGTTCTCAATGTTCGGAATTCTCAAATCTGCGTTTGGGGGACATCTTGATTTTATAATGTTTATGCTTCGTTTCTCAATACTACGCAATCGCTTTAATTTTGAATTTGGCCATCCAAGCCCAACTGATCCACAGTATGTGAATAGGGGCATGATCATTGCGTTGTAGATCACTACGGCAGTTGACGTATCAATGGAACTGCGAATGCGCCTGAGCAGGTTTATCCTTCCTGCTTCTACCTTTTAAGTACGATAGTTTCTTATAAATGAGTTTCTCGTGAAAAAATTATATATAAACGTCGATGATGACGAAAAGCCGACAACTGACACTCAAACAACGACAAATAATTAGATTTATGCACTCAGTTTTCAAAGAAAAGGACTTTCTCTTTATTTGATTTAGTGTGAGTTGTGCTCAATATTGACAGAAAGAAGAATAGGACACATGCCAATAAAAGTTCACGCTTAAAATGCTCTCTTTTGATTCAGCCCAAAATAGCATACAGCAACATGATGTCGACACATTTTTATCGTAATATATGGACAACTGTAAAGTGCTCAATAAGGAAAGATAGCTGGCAGACTTGTTATAGAAGTCTCAATATCGCTCATTGAATTGGATGGTTATGCGAAATGGATTGGAGAGGAAATAAAAAAAATTAGATTAAAAATATTGAACGAATACAAGGAATCGCGTCGTAAGCTAGGCGTGCACATATAAAAACTCCGACATCCAATGCAATATTTCTAGGTTAAGGTTATAGAAACGAGAAAGTGCGTGCAGGACTTGTTTGAACTGATTTTGGAAAACGTTTCCTTGGACGCATGAAAACTTAAAAGAACTGTATTTGTAAACATAGTTGTAAACACATATATAAATCTTTCATTTGTTATATTTTCCCCTTTTTATCGTAAATTTTTAATTTATATTGTACTGTTAATTTGTAACTAGAATCTGTCCACTGGGTAGAGATTTAAAAATGAAAAATATATCCAGTTGATTATTTGTTTAGTAAAATTTAACATTTGATAATTTGCGATTTCGACAGAGTAAAAATCGGAAACTGTTCCCTCCCTCTCATTTGTGAAAGTGTTTCAAGGAAAGTTTACAGGGAGTTGCACGAGTTGCACAATGGATAGCTGCAAAAAGTAGATACATTTCAGTGGCGACTCCCCTCCCGCAACAAAAATATGGTTAACGCCTGCAATTTTCCAACTTTGACGCTAAATATGATCTACATTTCTTCCTTGCTTGTTTTTTTATCAAAGTGCGTCCTACAATATAGTCTTTCTTGCTGAGTTTTTTTACAATCGTGCTCGCAATTTTCTCTCTGTCTTAGGTATCCATACAGGACTTCGCAGACGTGAAACTAAGCGTAGCATGCATATATGATGAGAATTTTTAGATCTTTAATTGTTGTGTACACCTGATTCTTTCATTGATTAATCCTGCTTTAGTTGTGAGGTGGCTTTGGGAACAAATGAAAGCGTTTGAAGAGGTTAACCTAATCCAACGAAAGCCCTAAATTATCTTCGGGTAATCCAACAAATTTACATAATCCTTTCCAAAGATTACAAAGATTATTGCCAGTGTCTGTGTATCATGAATTGGCATTATACAGAATTTCTCTATTTACATACTTGTGAAATACATAATTTGACTTGGGCAATTTGAATCAAATCCAGTGTCATTGGTGGCACAAAAGCAAGTGAAACTTTTATCTGGGCATTCATCAATGGTTTCTTTCACTACACAAAGTGTACCCTTCCGGATTTAGGCCAGGCCAAGGCCAACAGGCCATAAAATCTCCGTCACATCCCATTGTTCGACTTCATTGAGTCATTTCCTTTTCATAAAGCATCCTAAACAACGTGTCTTATTTATCAGAATTTGTAACGAGCGTGGTTTAACCAAATAGGCCAACCTGAGGTTTTATCCTAATTTTCGCCACTATCTTCGTCTGAGGCTTATCAACAATATTTCTTGTTTTAAGAGTGGATCAGTACTGTTTGGATCATTTATTTGGATGTGATCATGTCGTTCTTTTTCCTTTCAAAGTCCTTACAAGATCTTACCTTCCCGCCAACACCAGACGTCAACGAAGAAAGAAAACAAGTGGAAGAACAGACCAGAGACGATAATCAGGAGTCAGAGAAGTCAGAGAATTCAGAGAAGCCCAGATCATCAGAAGCTCAAGGGTCCGAAGATGATGTTAGCATGTCAATATCATTAGACCAGTTAAGAAAACAACTAATACGGAATTATAAAGAACAGCAAGCAGCCCGGTTAAAAATGCGTCAAATGGAGGCTGTGAAAAATCCTGGTTCACCTAAAAAACCGGAGAGGATAACGAAAGCTGCAGTAAAAGAGAGGTTAGAATCCTTGAATAGTCCGATAGCAATTGGTGGAAAGCGAGCAGATTCTGGGATACCAATATCACCCGCGGATTTAAAGCCGGTCACTGCATTGAAACCGGTCAATAGAGACCGGCTAAGGTCAAACGCACCACCAAAACAACTGGAAAATAGATCATCCCAGAGTAAGTTGATGTTATTTCATTTCTCATATCAATGGTAGCCGATCGTAGCAGGAAGTTTTCGTTAGCAGACATACAGTCAGTGATAAGACTGAACCAACTACAGATTCCTTGAAAAGAATGTCTATAACAAAAGTAGTCTCCTTTTCAAGTTACTTTCAAGTTGTGCCTCACTTGAAATTCTGTTGTTAGCCCATGATTGAACAATGACAGTTCAATGGAAAAGCAGCAGGTTGACTCATGAGTTGTTATCAATTATATGCCGATGAACCAACAATGTCTGATTTTTAACATGTGACATATGTTGACTTTGATTGAAGCAGCACATGAATCAGTGTAGTGGGCAGCTGTTTAGCCTGTGCGCAGCCTCAAGGAGTTGAGGCTGCTCGCAGGTTACGGATGTTTAGATACACCAGGATACTGCTTCGATAAGCTTAGCCTCTTAGTGTCCTAAAACTACCTTCGGATGCTAGGTAGAAATATAGAGAACAAAATTCATACATGTCTTCTCTTAACAATTCCTTATCGCTTATCGCATGTACAAGGAATGAGCTAGCTACCTATGTTACAGTCTATCTTCTGCGGCCTCCTGTGTTTACACTGGAACATGGTCAAGCCGAGAAAGCCCTTTGTTCAAATCCCAAATTGTTTTGTACTTGCGTGTCAATCAAAATCAGGGGTGCCATTGTTACAAAATCTGCCCTTGTTATTTGTAAAAAGGAATCAAGACTTTATAAGTGGACTTATTCTTTAGCGTTACTCGATTCATACTGGGATAACCATATGGATCCAAGTTTGTCGCAAATTGGATGTCAGGTGAAAATGTCCTCGAATAAAAACAATTAAAGTGTTTTGATTCAATTTTGATTCAATCACACCTAAAGGCGTTTATTTCTTTCCCTCTCGTCTTTTCCCTGGCTTTAATCATATCCATATTTTGAAATACCTTATGATGCTAATAATGATAATAAGAAATTCTTGTTTGTGTTGGCTAGCTAAAAAAGCTAATTTGCTCATGAATCCCCGTGTTGATTGGGCTGTTAATTTTGATTGGGCTGTTAATTCGAGACCAGCGCTTATTGAAGACCCAGCATCCAAACGAATAATTATGATATGCAAAATGCTCTGATGGAGCATTTAATCTCTGTAAATCGAAGTCGCTCAGTTGCTTCTTTCAAGGAATGTTCAAAACAAAAATATCCGATGCAGTGATGTGATGTGATTTCTTTCACGAAAACCAAACCATCAACTCGGGGGGGGGGGGGGGGGTATCTTTACTACAGGTAATACGGAGTTGTGCCATTTGCATTTTATAAAGGGTAGGAAAAGCATACCCATCAGTCCGCCAGAATCTGCAAATGCATACCCATATATCCGTAGATGCCTTGAAAAAGGCACCATGCACATAAATCCGGGACAGCTGAGCAAAAAGTATACCAATAAATCTGGAAATGTCTGAAATAGCGTACCCATAATTAGTAGATACCTTGTAAAAGGCATCCTAAAAGAATTGCACAACCCCGTAAATACTTATGTCATCCCAAGAGCCCATCAGTAGGGTGGAGCAGTGGTAAAATGTATATTAAGTTTTCTTGATAAAATTTTCCTTCTTCGTCAAATTGCAGAAAATCGAAGAAAGGTTGGCTTTTTTCTTACAATCAACACATAATACATATAAGCTGCTTGTTTCTATCAAGAGTTCTTCTTTGATGTATCTGCATTTATCTTATACAAGTTAATCTGAAACACCCGAGGTTAAAAATTGCAGGGATAGCATTTAAAGAGTCAATACGACCTTGCTTTCATACTGGTCCCTCCAAAAGAGGTGCTATTAGAAAGAAACTATTTCCAAGAAAGAAAGAAAGTGAGTAAGAAGGAAAGAAAGAAAGTAGGAAAGAAAGAAGGAAAGAAAGAAGGATTGTTTGTCAAAAATTAGGAGAATGTATTCTGAAGTATTTCAACAAATTTTTCTATTAGCAGATTTCAGTTGTTTCAATTATATATTAAAGTGAATGACCTGAGGTATATGGCGCGGTTCTATAAATAGGACAAAGAAAAACCTAAACACGCTATTGTTTCTTTTGGCTTTGCTTTCTTTGGGCACGCGTCGGATTTTCAAATGCAATAGACTATTTTAAGACCTACCAGATCTCATCTTTTAACTCAGGTTATTCTCTTTAAAGACAAATGACGGATATATAGCGCCTAGTTTAAAAATAGAACAAAAGATGTCTGAGGGCCCTCATTGTCGAGTTGATTTGATAATCTCTCGAGGTCATCAAATACAATGGAATACAATAGGCTATATTTGGATTGCCCAGGCCCCTGATTTAAGTCGCCTTATATCTCCGTCATTTGTCTTTAAAGACAAATGACGGATATATAGCGCCTAGTTTAAAAATAGAACAAAAGATGTCTGAGTGCCTTCATTGTCCAGTACATTTGATAATCTCTCGAGGTCATCAAATACAATGGAATACAATAGGCTATATTTGGATTGCCCAGGCCCCTGATTTAAGTCGCCTTATATCTCCGTCATTTGTCTTTAATGACAA
>REGM01000075.1:510410-525477 GCA_004194415.1 Aurelia aurita | reverse complement strand
TTAAAGACAAATGACGGATATATAGCGCCTAGTTTAAAAATAGAACAAAAGATGTCTGAGTGCCTTCATTGTCCAGTACATTTGATAATCTCTCGAGGTCATCAAATACAATGGAATACAATAGGCTATATTTGGATTGCCCAGGCCCCTGATTTAAGTCGCCTTATATCTCCGTCATTTGTCTTTAAAGACAAATGACGGATATATAGCGCCTAGTTTAAAAATAGAACAAAAGATGTCTGAGTGCCTTCATTGTCCAGTACATTTGATAATCTCTCGAGGTCATCAAATACAATGGAATACAATAGGCTATATTTGGATTACCCAGGCCCCTGATTTAAGTCGCCTTATATCTCCGTCATTTGTCTTTAATATAAGAATATAAGAAGGTAATCATTTTAATTCATTTCGATTTTTACTTTATCGTCAGTAACTTCGGATCCAACTAGCGAGACTGATAGTTTTGCTAGATAGATCTTTTGGTTATCTAATTTCCAAACTACTGACTTATTTTGTTGAGTATCTTGTCGCTTATGGCACGAGTCCAATATGCAACCATGTCTCAGCCTATTTGATGTAGCCTTGTAATTTACAATTGCGCATTGACTAATCTGCTGTATAAATAATTTTTGTTTTATCTAGCACCTTCCTTTGTTATTGCAAGTTTGTATAGAGCAATATCTTGAATATAATTCTTACAAACCTGCCCTTTTTCTGTTTGCCATCTATATGGGCGGTTTTCTCCCAACTATTTCGTTAATGATTGATTGGATACTTAAATTCAGATTCATTTGGTTCAGCTAATTTGTTCGTTTACTACCAGTCTTTGCTCACTCTGTGTAACACTTCCATTAATGCGAAATTTTCTAATGGAGTACAGGATACTAAAATTTACCAAATTATGAATATTTCTGTTCGTCGCCCTTGATGTTTCAATCTATGTTGAGAAATATGAATCATTCTCACAACTAATTATGAAAAGTCCTTAACGTTTTATTTATTCAAACACCTATCGAAAAAGGGGTGAGTATCCTGAATTTAATCTATGCCTCATTTTCATATCAATTTTTCACCGTTTTCTTCCGTCGGACACTAAAATACATCCATCATTCGTCTTTTTGCATGTAATTTGCTACTGATTTGTCCTTGATGATTTATTTGATCTTTCTGTCCTAGATGAAAATGGAATGTTCCAGCTTCGTTCTCCAACCAACCCATCAACGCGACCAAAATCCAATCATCGAAATGAGCCAATTAACTTGCAAACCGCTCTCAGAAAATCACAAGAGTTTGACGAAATCTTATTGGCTGCTGAAGAATCGCATCGAAAAAGGACACAGAGCAGTGGGAGCAGAGCGGGGATATCCCCAAGATATGATTCAAGTGAAAGTGGCCTGTCATCAAGAAATGGCTCAATTTCAATAAAGGGTGATTCCCCAGACAAGAAACTGACAGTAAAAGAGATATCCCAAGATTGGAATCAATATTTCTCAAAGCAAAACTCGCAGGTAGATATTTATTATAATTACTCCACTCGCCCCAATCTTTTCACTTCGTACCCTTTTTACAGCACGAGATACCCCAGTGCGGAGGAGAAGGAAATCTCAATTCTATTAAAAGTGCAAAAAAGTGCGATAGCTGGGACGCCGCATTGAGTCTAGATATTTATCAGCCTAGTTCCCTGCGTCAACTTGACCGCGTTCGCGTGAGAGTCCTGGACGCCAGGGATGCGATTTTAGACCGCTTTCGTGGCGCCCAGTCCCCTAGTCGAAATTGACGTCAGGGAACCAAACTGGATATTTATGTTTTCATTTAAGAAAGTGCACAGTTTGATAGACAAGGACTGTCTCAACAAAATTGGCTTTGTTACCAGCTAAAGTTCGTTATCTTGCAGTGTGGCGAAGGTGGCCGCAAATTCAACATTAATACTCAAATCATTCCTGGGAACAGCTCGATCAATTCTTTATTTTTGCAACATTTGAATGTGTGCTTTGTTTTTATTTCATCATCAGAAACTGGGGTTATGAATTACTGAGAACGCATAACTCCTTTGAAAAGATGAAAAGGTAGCTGCCGATTTAATGAATCTGTGAATTCTTTTGGCTTCTTTGTCGCCAGCATTTTGAGGTCTTTCAAGGATCAATCTTATGATACAAGCTGTATATTTGCCGGGTGAGCCAAATAAAATGTATCCATTGTTTGTAAAATCACACCGCAAAAACCATTAAACCGTTATGAAGAATTTCAGCTCCATTATCTGACAAAGAGCTGTTGTGGCGCTGTGTTGTAAACCACTGACTGTGCAGCCAGAATGTCTGGGGGACAGGGTTTAAACCCCACCAGCCAGGGCCTCTTGTAACATACTAGCTTGGTGGGCAATTGCCCCCCTAGTACCTTTTTTAGATCTATTGTTTTACCTTTTCAAAAATAGGCCCATTGTCCCTTTTAACCAAGGAAACAATTGATTGCCCCCCGAAGCCTAGTCCCATAAAAGAGGTTCTACCACCAGCACCTCTTGAGCGTCATGACAAGGGGTCGCGGACTCGATTAGTGCTTGGCTACTTCTGCGATCCCGTTGCTTGGCGCTGAAAACCGCAACTTCACTTCACCTTCACTTAATTTTGAGAATTTATTTATATATTACAGTGCATTATCTTCCCCTCAAATTAAGAACTATCGAAAAGCTTATGTCGAAAAACAGAAGTATTCTCAATTCAATTCGATTTTCAACAATTAAAATGATAGAGTTGTCGTAGGTCAGGTATTGCTTTCTCAAGGAAAACAAGCGATTCAAATATAAATATCAACACCAAACAAGTCCAAACACGACATCAACACCCAGTAGAATATCATGCATCAAGATCTATATGACAACGAACAACACATTTTTGAACGTTTTGAAATTATCGAGAAATGTGAAATTTTGCTAAATGCTTATGGCAAAGAGAAACAACGCTCAAAGTAAGTGAAACATCCCAGAAATTAAGTTGAAGCTTAAGTGAGACGATGGAGTCAAAATGTTATGAACTTTTTTCATTCATTTTGCTGTATGATTTTTCAAACAGTTAATACCGGGTGACTCAAAAAATATCTCCCTGTTTGAAAAATCGTTGCAGCAGAAATGGTTGCTCTTTAATGGTAGAGATTTATTTTTCTAATAGCTAAAAGACTGAAGTATATTATTTTTATTTTTTGGAATTTTCCAAGTGGTAGTCCCTTGGTAAATTCGAAAGATTTAAAAAATAAGTCTTGTAAAACTGCCGGAAAATGGCCTAAAACGCACCATCAAATCTTCCAGGTCCTTTGAAATCCATTTGAAATCCTTTTGAGAATTAGCATAACAAATGAAATGATCTGCTGAAACTGAGACGGAAACTTAAATTAATATCTTAATTATTGCTCTAAAAAAGGGGGAATGAAAATAGTAAAACTGACAAGTTGCGTTTCTTTTATTTCAAGATGCCTTTAATATTTTCTGGATGTTTTCAAAAATATTTTTTTGAATCTTTTGAATTTACCACGGAACTACGAGTATTGAAAATTACCGAACAAATACAAAACATATGCCAATCTTGTATCTATTAGAAAAATCAATTTGGATGATTATAGCGCAAGTAAATTTGCTACAATGATATTTCGAACAGGGGGACATTTTTTTTAGTCACCCGGTACATTTTTGACTCACTTGGTACTCCTAATTTCCCGTTTCAGATAATGTTCAAATCAGGCTGTCGAACAGTATAACAGAATAAAAAGATGAAATCGCTCTCGTGGCTTTTTTATCAAATCCGTCAAATCAGTAAATATTTTTGTGAAATACCGGGCTCCCAAAACGTTTGCTCCCTATTTTCTGTAACGTTTTACTGTATGTAAAACAGTGATTATCGTAACCTGCGTAATTCATCAACTAGTGAATGATTCATCATGGTAATTCATCATGACCAGTTTTATATGCGAGGAAATACCTTGGAAATTTAAACGGAGTTCCTTGCAAAACGGTAAGAGCACCTATCTTGACTTTTTTCTTTGAGGCAAGGGTTTTACAAGTGTAGAATTGGTTCTTAAGAAACCAAATGAGGTATTCTGTACAAAGAAAAAAGTCAAGATAGGTGCTCTTACCGTTTTGCAAGGAAATTAGGCAAGGAAAACCGCTGTCACATGCAATCTTTATACTTTTCTTGCGAACNAGCCCAGAACCTAATCCTTCCCCAACCCCAAAACGAACCCCAACCCTAATTTATTTCAATAAGCCTTACCCTAATTCATTTCAAGCTTTTGATACATTGGCGAAAGTAAGCAAAGTAAGTAAGATACAAAAGTAAGCAAAGTGACGAATGCTTTGCCGCGTTTTTCGTATACTTGCAAAAAACTGATGTTAGTAAATTTTTCAAAATAAAAATAAATGAGGAAAGAACAAGAAAAATTAAAAACAGACACAATGTGATTGTGGAACAGTTATCATAAACCACAGTTGTATAAAAAGGTCTTTCGGAACAGAGGATTACTGTCTATGAAATAAACGCTCAAGAATCCGTTCGATTAAAGATTAAAACAGAAGGGTTAACAGCGAAAGTTTAAAATATTTTCCAATATTCTGATTTTGGATGATACTGGGTGGATCAAAAAGGAATTACACTGTTTGAAAAATCTTACTTCAAAAATAATCCAATCGATTTGAAAAATTCCAACTCCATGGTCTGACTGGTGTTTAAACTTCATTTTGAAACTTCTTTCGTAGTTGACAATGCAATGGGCATTGGCTAAAAGGATAAGTAAATTGGTCAATTTGATACATTTTTGAACTATTAAAATGCTGAAATGGTGCTATTCTTTGCTCGTGTTAGCTTTCTAATTAAAGGATAACCGATTGGATGTAAATGCCCCCCCTCCCCCCTCCAATCATTGGATGGGAACAATTGATCTATGTTCAAACAGTTAGTTTATGACGCACATGGTTGGTAGTGATTTACAGTGAGTGCATTTGATTTGAAGATATCAGTAGTGTGCTGTTCAAACTGGACTTGTTCTTTTTTTTTCGATGGGGATCTATTTTTCGGTGGGAAATGTCTGATTTTGCTTTCTCTTCCATGGTGTTAAGTTTCTATAATCTTTTCTTGCTTTGAAAACTTTACTAAAACTCAAATCTGTGCAAGTTTACAATCTCATGAGAATTTTATCTTTTTCTCAACTTTATATGCAAATCATGAGCATTTTACGTCGCAAGGGCAAAGACAATTTCCTCACATGAGATTCGAGAAGAGAATATCAGAGAAGATGTAACTACAAACATTTAAATTTACAGGTTAATTGCATGTTTGTATAGCCACGCTATTCTACACGTTTTTGAAATTCACCTCAGAACATCACAAGGTAACGAATTTGAACATGATAATCAACTGTAGCAACAAGGCAGATTTTGTAACAATAGGATACTTAGATTTTGATTGACACACCAGTACAAAGCGATTAGTGATTGCAGACAGAGGAATTTTTATTCGAAAATGAGCGGCATGAATTGCCCAGAAAACTGGATGAGTAACTCATTCTGAAAATGGAAAGATACGTAAACATCTACCGTGGAAAGTTTATTTATCTTGTTCAGATGCTGAGCACTGAGAGTTTGAATTAAACACAAACATATTGAGAATATAAATGCCTACTTCTCAGCTTCCGAAGAATGCCGATAGATAGGAATCCAGCGGCAAATGCATAGTTTATCCTCCAACTTTTGAAATATGCTGACGTTTACCCTTAATAGCTCCTTTCCCTTGCAGCTGGAGGGAGTTAGCCACCCAGGTTTCAACATAGTCATTTTATTTACATTCGGGGCTTGACTAGTTTGCCATAGAAATACTTTTATTTGCAATGGCTAATCCGGCTAATCGCTTTGTACTGGCGTGTCAATCAACATAAACGAATGATATGATATTGTTACAAGAGCTGCCCACCTTAGTGGAGTTCAGTTTTATGTACAACATATTGTAAGTGTTGTGTGGTAAATATCATAGATTTTATTTATACATTAGTATCTCAGTATCTTATAAATATCATTTTATAGCTAGTTAGCACATGTTCAAATTTGGTATGGGCGTATGATTTGCCCATTTTCCAACCAGATAGATAGGAGTATCGTCAATGCAAACCTGGACAAATCCCCAAAGTACTCCCAAATGACTAGCTGGACAAATATCATTTTTGGTATAGTGTTTACATGCCCAATCAAATCATTATCAAACAGACATCATTACTAGAAAGAGTTGAGGTTGAATTTTGAGAGGATTTTGAAATGCAATTAGGAGAGGGAAGGTTTTCCTCGGGCAAACTTTTTTCCCCTTTGCCTCTTGGCATCTGTTTTTTTTTTATAAATATAGAGCCAATTTTCATATCATCTCAAAGCCTATTCCTCCTGATTGGCACAATTATATGTCCTTAAAAAGCCTTTCTTTGACTATAAAAATTCATCTTTTTCACTCTTCACAGTCTCTGACCCGAAAAAATGACATAGCCTATAAAGAAACTCAAAGCAATTTCTCCTTAAAAATTATGTGCTTTCTCTCATCACTCTTCAAAATGACAGAAGTTTTTGCTCAATTTTGGCTAAATTTTGGCTCAAACTTTTCACTAGAAGTTCAAAACTTTAGCCCAAACTTTCTTTCTTGAAGTTTCATGAAAAATATTTGTAGTTCTATTGTTCTTTAGGTATTCACTCTCTAGCTCATTGCTTCACCAAAGAGGGAAAATGATTATCATTTTCTCGGCACTATCCTGGTATTGAATATACCAGATTTGCATTTAAAACATCATTTAAGATGTGTGGTTGTTTGTTAAATTTCATTGTAGGTTTCATTGTAATTTTCGTCATATTTTGAAAGTATGTGATTTTGATTGTACAGAATTGTGTTGTAAGTAAATGAATAAATCTGTGATTATATCGAATGGGTTGCACTTTTGAAGTTAACAAATATATGATTTAATGAATTTTGAAATTAAAAGAAAAGATGCCGAATTGTTTCAGCTCTGGACTGTTGTTTGTTGTTAAATTCTATATTGTGAACACGTTAACCCTATTCTACCCTGGGATGGGGCAAAAAACGCCCCCAACCAAACTTTCTACAATAAAGCAGAAAGTAAAGTGGATAGAGAGCTAAAAAGGAGATGCCCATATTTGGAGAGTGATAACAAAGAAAATCACAAACACAGTCATAGATTCTTTGTTTTAGCTTCGATTAAGTCGTGACTGCTACCAAACGATTCCCCTTTCAAAGTACTTTCATTTGATATATACTTTATTTATATTTGCTGACGTCAGCAAAATATAAATTATATGACGTCATTCATATTGATAACGTCATATTTCCAACAAAAGAAAGCAGAATTTCAAAATTTTGATATCAATCGATAGACAATCATATTTTCTTTACTTTTAAGTAGTTTATCGACGTTTCATCCCTAAATCCGAACTAATTAGCACTTTTTGTTTTTCCAGTACCGAAGCTTATATGCGACATAGTCTTATTGTTTGGTTGCCTGGCAACAAACCACGTGACCAATTAGCATCAGATTCTCTAATTAGACTTCTAATAGATGTAATTACCATTGTACGAAGTTACAATGGCATAGTGATTATGGATTCGGATATAATTAGGGCGGCATTTTTTGCACCCGCCCGGGCTTTGTCTGACCCAAAGAGCCCCGGTAGAATAGGGTTAAGGTTTCTCAACAGAAAAGCCNAAGTAGTTTATCGACGTTTCATCCCTTAAAATCCGAACCAATTAGCACTTTTTGTTTTTCCAGTACCGAAGCTTATATGCGACATAGTCTTATTGTTTGGTTGCCTGGCAACAAACCACGTTACCAATTAGCATCAGATTCTCTAATTAGACTTCTAATAGATGTAATTACCATTGTACAAGGTTACAATGGCATAGTGATTATGGATTCGGATATAATTAGGGCGGCATTTTTTGCACCCGCCCGGGCTTTGTCTGACCCAAAGAGCCCGTGTAGAATAGGGTTAGCAAAACCGATTTTATACCAGCGTAAGCACTTCATCACAGTGTCTGAACAAGATTATAAGGTGTTGTTAAAGCTGCTATTAAGTTGGAAACAGTGATCCAGAATATTGAAATTAAAGAATAAATTGAATGCAATTCATAAAAAGTTATTCAAACAAAACCATCCAAATTATTAAAGTGAAGCAACAAAGTAAATAAAAAATAAAGTGAAATATTGATAAACATGTAAGTCTCTGTATACAGCGCCGTTTATAAAAGAACCTATCAAAAGAGGTGTTTTCCGAAAGTTATGGCTACAGATTTCTATAAAAATTTAGTATCGGGTGTATCAGAAAAACCGGGCCACTTTCAAAATGCCTCTCTGCGATGAGGTTTTAGACTCTATAAAGTCATGCAATAACTTTTTACTATCTAAATTTTTATGAGTTGGTTTAGCATCTGAAACTCTCTGACGTGAATTTGGCGCTTTCAACGAAAAGAATATTGCTGCAACTAACTCAGATTTCTAGAACAGCCGTTGACAGAGGGTTGTTTCGTGTAGAAAAGTGACCACAGAGAAGTTGATGATGATCTGAGCTCTAAGGTACAACATTAAACTTTGACCCTATCTAATATGAACAACAACCGCTTATCAATTTGTAAAAGAATTCCTCTTTTGGCCATCATTAGCAATGCATGCTCTGCGTCAATCTCCCATTGCATCGAAGGCTCTTCTTTTCATTCTTCTTTGCATCGCATTGCATTCTCTCTTTATGACATCTTTGAGCTCGTTTATGTTTAGAGGCTAATGATTTCTTGGTACATGCCACATGTTTTGGGATGGAAAACAAAAGACACTTAATTACATGCGCGAGTCACTAACTATTCTGCAGGGAGGGAAATTGTTATTGCCCCAATCGCGAAATTGATGACTATTTCTTCAAACTTGGTAAAAAATTAGCGTTCTCTTGGGAAAGTTAGTTTGTTCTTATCCATATACGGATACGGGGATATGCGGGAAAGTGCATAAAGTTTATTGCTAGCATTTTGGCACAATTTCTAAACATAATGGTCGAAGGAAAGTTTGCTATCAATGTGAACTCCGAGTAACTTCTCTTCAGAGCTATTAACGACATCAGTATTTCCAATCCTAACAGTAACTGGATCATCACATCTCTGCCCAAGAACCAAACGATGGCGTTTATTTGCATTTAATTTCATAAAGTTGTCGGCAAACCATTCTAACGCTATTCTACAATCATTTTCAAGCCTATAAATTATATTATCTAGGTTCTTATCGCAAGCATAGATTGTAGCTAGCAACATCTGCATAATTACAGTTATCTGAGTTTTGAACAAAAAGTAAGAGATCATACAAGTGGCCCTTTTTCTGATACACCCGGTACATAATTCTCAGCTCAATCTACAGTTCCTGTACGAAAACTTATGACGTTACTGGATGTTTTAACAGCAATATTAATTTTCAAAAAGTTGGCTGTAAAAAAGTTGCCAGGACAATCCAAACCTGAATGGCATGGTATTCCATCATAAACATTTGCACCTTATTCTTAAGCGTTTACAATGCTATAAATCTGCTTCAATTGAATATTTCTTATAAGTATTTCTGTGTGCTTTTGCAGGCTACGAACCTTACTCATGTTGCTGTAGTCCTATTCTTTCATCACCAGGACCGCTTGGGCATTGGTTGTGCGCTGTGCACTAGCCCATTTCAGAGGCATACTAGGTGAGGCATAACAATGTTTAGACGTTTGAAGTCTGTAGCTCTCAAACTTTTATCAGATTCCAATAAACTGATAATACCTGTGCAGATAACAGATAAACTTCGATAAGAAAATTTAGTTGGTAAATTTCTTGCAAATTTGATCAAAGATTTTAGGCCTGTTTTGAAGGATTTTGAGATGAAGCATTTTTTTTAAATCGCTTGTAATTTTAGAACGAAAAGACCTCATTTTGACAAACTAAATTTTCTCATCTAAGTTGATATGTTAGCTACACATGTGTTATAACTTTATAGGAATCTGAAAAATGGTTTGACAGCTAGAGGCCTTCAAACATCTAAACATTTTTATGACTCACCCGGTATTTGCTGACGGAGGGTTTAAATAAACCAGAGAGATATGCACGCAAGAACGTGAAAGTGAATTTGATTGCAGGTTTCTTAGCTCCAATCGGTTCAATCACTAAGTAGCTGAAGCACCAATCGAGTTTGTGGCCTCTTGTCATGACACTGATGTGATCCCAGGGGGGGTACTCGTATATATTTAGGATAGGGGTGCTCAGGCTGGGGTATAAACCATCAACCCAAAAAAATAATTCTTAGCATAAAAATTGACCCAAAAAAATAATTTTTCTTATCCTACACACCCAAAAAAGTAACAAAATCACGATTTTCTATATTTTTTTGCTGTTCTCATATTTGAGACCCAAAAAAATAATCCAGAATTTCATGAACCCAAAAAAATAACTGTGCAATTGACTGACCCAAAAAAATAAATTTTGCCCAAATTTTAGACCCAAAAATGTAACCTGAGCATCCCTATCCTAAATATATATGAGTACCCCCCTGGGGATGTGATGAGGCTGGGATTCGAACGTTTTCCTTCTAAAATATTCTGGCTATAAAAGTCAAACTCTAATTCTGACTAACTTCATTGATATACCGGGTGAGTCAGAAAAAACAATCCCCGTTTGAAAGATCACTGCTCCCTGGATATCGAAGCAATAATATNTAAAAGGAGTGCCTCATAACCTCCCGGAAAACATCATCGGCAAGGTTTTCCTCGGTTTATGTTTGCATTCCATTTCCGACTGTGACAACCCACCCCTGTGACAACTAGCCCCACTCCCTCCCACCAAAATGTAAATAGTTTTACAAGAAGTTGAGTTTTTGATTAATTTCATCAGTCTTGCCTTATTTTGCAAGGATATTCTGTCTTCTGTACCAATTTTTGGACCACCCAACAAAACACATCACATTGCGATAATAACAATGTTCACTTGACCTGGACGTTGAAGGACCAAAGCCAGATACACTAATTTGCAAGATCACACGAACTCTACATTGATGGATGGAATAAATTTTCTCGTCTTCAATAATTCAATTGTTAGGCCACAAGACCATGGAATCTTGATGTAAACAAATACGACAGCCATCAATCATCAAATTAGGTCAAATGTCTATGGTCATGTTGATCATTTGTCCAACAACGCACCAAATACTATGTAGTCATAACAGTAATATGTACCTAGAAAACGGACTTTTCAGACAAAGTGAGCGACCAAGGCACTATTGTTACAAAAGAAGCAATTGTTGATTGCACAGGTTTTGTCAGTTGCTGTTAGCAGCTTCAAGCTGCAATGACGACAAAATTACTGAAAACTGGAGGAGTATCTCTCGAAACGTGGCCGGGAAAAACAAACCCGATCCATTCCATAATAAACTGTTTTTCTTGTAAGAAAACAACACTATAACAAAATTAATATTCCATAAATTAGGAGCTCTAACTATAAATTTTGATACCTAATTATTTCCTATTGGCTCACAGGACGGGAATGAAAGGTTTTGCCCTAGTTTTGCAAGTTCCTGAGGTGCATGCCCCCGTCCAGCATCATATTGACCAATCAAAGTGCGTAGATCCTGATACGTCTCAATCGTAAGCTAAAGAGACAAAAGACATTGAAAAATCTTGCTCAATTTTATCACTCTTCATAAAACGCAACACGCCCTAAGATAAAACTTTAGGGTAGTGGTATCAAACAAGGACCATAGTGTCGCCTGCTTTTTTAGCTAGCTCAATAACTATTACTTCGATGATAGTAACATAAATTTTATTAAAATGTTAATCAAATTTTGATCGCGGAAACAGTATTGTACCAGTTTTAACTTTTGTGATGTAATTAAAGTCTATTTCAGATATCTTTTGATCCACTCTTTTAGACAATTTTCACTAATAAGGTTATCAAAGGGTCTTGTCTACTTGGTGTGCACAAAAATATGTCCATGTTCGACAGAGCCGTCTAGACCAGTAAGTAACGATAAAATTCCAAAAATATGATTATTTTCATGACCCAGAAATCTAATTATATACTCTATTTNGTGTCGCCTGCTTTTTTAGCTAGCTCAATAACTATTACTTCGATGATAGTAACATAAATTTTATTAAAATGTTAATCAAATTTTGATCGCGGAAACAGTATTGTACCAGTTTTAACTTTTGTGATGTAATTAAAGTCTATTTCAGATATCTTTTGATCCACTCTTTTAGACAATTTTCACTAATAAGGTTATCAAAGGGTCTTGTCTACTTGGTGTGCACAAAAATATGTCCATGTTCGACAGAGCCGTCTAGACCAGTAAGTAACGATAAAATTCCAAAAATATGATTATTTTCATGACCCAGAAATCTAATTATATATTCTATTTCATTTTATCATCTGTAAGTTCGAATTCCTATGAATCACAAGCTCATACAGGTTTGATTCTAGACAGGCTTTAAAGTGGGCCTGTATGTTTTTATAGGCAAGGTACATGGTTAAAAATGTGTCCCTGCTTTTAATCGGAGCAGTATCTGCTCCTAAATTTAAGAGGTATTTTCCAAATTTAGCTGGGCAGACAAAGATTTGGAAAATCTTTTCTTTAGTTTTGCGATGTTTTGATTTAATTCTGATATGTAACAAAGGATTCTGGCTCTTCGTAAAACGAAGCCATGCCTGATCTTAACAACTTGACCAACAAATTTGAAACCGAACTTGCAATAGCAAGTAAAACTGGCTGCCAAATGTTTGTTGGAATTTTGTTGAAAGGACTTGAAAGCATATATTAAATACCAGCAAATAAGGACGACCATTTTTTGAGCCTAGAATAGCAAATGTTCTTAGTTCAGGGATATAACACTGAACCCTATTTTACATGGGGTATTTTTTGATGTTTTGGAATCAGGAAGGGGGGTGTCTGGCACTGCCCCTGGTTTTCTCTTAAACTAAAAAAGATATAACAATGATGTTTATCCCAATTTGTTCTTGGAACAATTAGCTTTCAAATATTACAGTGGTAATTAAGTAGACACGTGATTTGTTGCTATGCGACCAAAAACAAAGGAAAACTGGCAAATTTATAGCTTCTTAGCAAGAAAACTTCTATTCAATCAAATAGTCGACCGATTTTAGTGAAAGTGGTAATAAATGTTAGAAACACAATTTAGAATCAAAATAAGTACATTTTAAGCATCTATTTTTAGAACAATTAGCATTTGCTTCCAGACTGCTTCCGAGTACCCTAACCTTTCAAATATTCAGTCTCGAATGCTTCCATTTTGAATCTCAAATAACGTGTTAAACAATATATAGTTGTAATTATTTGTCAATTCGTTTCGAACGATCAACGATAAAGAGAACTTAGTCCTGCAGGTCGCAATGAGCTCCAAAGAGCGCTAACAGAGCCTCATCTTTTTATTGAAATATTGCAACATCTTGCCCTCATTTGATGCTACCTGAAACATTATCCTCTAAAAACATACAGCAAATATCAGCCGCAGACTGTCAAGAATAATAGCTGCAGTTGTGCAAGAGAAGCAAAGAACCTTTAACTTGGTGCTATAATGTTGCGCAAAATCTATCACTGGCGGGAAGTATACTTTCCAAGTGAATATCGCAGAAGCGAATGGGTGGTCTTTATTGGGAGTTCATATTTCATTTTGTGCTTTCACACAAAAATGCATAAATCGACCTTGCAAGCCAATCAATGCAAATGGTTATACCAGTCGTCCCAAAAACTTTGAAATTGTACAACGCATTTGCAAAGGTACATATTAGTACGATATAGAAATTCTTGCTCATCAATCACAAAAGCAAAATGCTGTTTTTGCAAGGAATATGTCTACCGTAGTTGCCTTGAAGAAATGTCATCTCTTTCTGTATCGCACGTGTTCCATATCCTTAATAGTATAAAGTATTGTTATTACATGTTCCCTTTCTTGCACACAAAAGGTAGAAGAAAACTTTAACATCTACGCATAAGTTATTTGAAGCTATGAAAATGTCTCCTTCGTCATTTGCCTTTCAAGCTGAAGATTTAGCTTTCGACCGAAAGAAAATTCTAAAATTTGAAAATGAATTTCTTTCAGAATGGCCATTAAAACGATTGTGATTGGTTGTGACACGCGCCCGAACACGCGTGAAGATGATATCTTTATTCAGGAGATTGCTTACCGTAGGGTAGGGTGGGGGTAATGTGGGTCTACGGGGTAAAGTGGGTCTATCAAGCTTTTTGCTATAAATATACTTCCTCGTCAAATCGAAGAAAAGTTGGCTATTTTTCTTGTAATGTCTACATAATAAGAAGTCTTTTTATATAAAACATTCGTCTTAGATGTATCTCCATTCGTTTTATAAAATAATTTTAATGAACGGCCTACTGTGGAATAATTTCAAAGACGAGAAGAACTTTCCCCTGCCACTGTTATTTTGCTTTCCTGGTCCATAAAATGAATATGAGGTGAAAGTTTGATCTTTTACAAGTGAAATAACGTTTATTTCAAAGTCATTGAAGCGATAATTATTTTTCTGCATATTTTTTTACTAAGTGGGGTAATGTGGGCCTACTGAGAATTCAGCCATAACTCAAATTCAACGAAGCCTTGAATTGCTTAAAATTTCGCACTTATATTCATCCTGTCATGTTGTTTTGTGTCTAAAATGTGAAAAAGGCTTTGCTTTTACTGCAAGTGCTGTCTTGTAACCAGTAAGTGGGCGAAAACAGACTGCAAAAGTTTTTATTTGATCATTACTATCAAATTCGATCACGGCCTTCCAAGTCAAAACGTTTGTGGAGCACCGCATAAGGACAGCAGTTTTATTTTCGTCTCGGGAACGGGATTGCTTGCGATAAAAGGCAAAGATTGGCACTTTATCAACTAGAAAATAGTTGGGGAATATGATTCCATTAATTGTTTGAATCATTTACCTTTAAATATTCCCCTATTGTACGAGTTTTGAAAATAGACCCACTTTTCCCGCTCGTCGGGAAATGTGGGCCTATTTTGGTTGCCCAAAAA
>REGM01000075.1:496400-510119 GCA_004194415.1 Aurelia aurita | reverse complement strand
AACTTCAAATTCCTCTGCAAATTCAAACTCCGCTCTTCAAGATCTTTCGATTGATGTCTAATTTGTGATAGGTTGGCTTCATAATAGCTAGCAAGGATCAATAATAGGCCAAGTGCCTGGACTTTTGAAAAAGAGTTTAGTTGGTTTTGACACTTTTTGGGGGTTTCAGAAGCTTTACGTTTGTTGGAAAATCAAAATGTTGGTGACTAATTAATCGATGAAAATGAAAAAAATTAGCTTTTGAGGAAAGGATTTCTCTTTAGATCGCATAAAAATGAATTCAGTTGTTGTTTTTCTGCAACTGTTAAAATAGAGAGAGAACGATATTTTAGAAGAACATACAGAAATTTTGAGGAAACCAATCAACTGTATAATAACATTTTTACCAAGTTAAGAAACACGCTGTATATATCAGGTCTATGCTTCCGATGCTGAATAAAAGGAAATTTGGTGGCAAAATCCAATCTGTGTTGGATTGTCGGCAATTAGTGCGAGTGAAGCGAGCTGAAATTTTTAAGTACTATTGCTTAGATTTCTCTAAAATTTCCAAAATAGTCATTCATTCACTTTGGAAGGATTCTTCAAGCAATTCAAATTTCTTCTCCGGTTTTGCGAAAAGGGCCCGTAATTTTTTCTCCACATTACAGAACGGAGGGCCCGGGTGGCAATCGCCACTTTGCCACCCGGGCCAGACCGCGCCTGCTACTTACGCATACTTCGTTAACAAAAGAATTGCCAAAATACATTTTGATCTAATTCGTCAATACAACAACTCAAATTCATGTGATTGCTTGAATTTAACCTACATGATAAAACAGGTTTAACTGTGTCATTGCTAATGGGTATAATTTTCGAGATACCGTATTCCTTTGAGATTCAATGTTTACATACATCGCCTAAGGTAGAATCTCTAGCTGGAAACCAATGAACCAATACATTCTGTGTGTTATTGGCAAGCGAAATTCTTATCAGTAATTCAGTGGTTGGAGTTGGAGAAAACGATATTATGGAAATCCATGGTGGCTTTACGTGAGACCTGTCAAGTCAATGATGATAGATGTACTCTGTCAGACTTGTGATTTCAGCAAGACGTGGTTCAAGACATAGTCTAAACATCAATGATCAATTGTACTCACATAAGACCAGCCAAAAATTTAATAGATTTGTAACTTTGATATTCTAATCTAATTGAAATGAGAGGTCTAAATTAACTTATGTACTTTAAAGCAATTTGCACTAGACAGAGGGGTTTTATATCTTAAAAGTTGGTTTAACTTATCTACAGCCCGGGTGACAGTTCATCATATATCTTCCATGAGAGAGCAATGGTCAAGACTACCCATCTTAGAGAACAGAAAAACAGAGCTGAACTACGCACTAAATACGATTTTAGATAAACTTTCATTCAATTGTGATATACCATTTACAATCTTTCAACATTTCCAACATCACCCACCAAACCTAGAGAAGAAAAGTATTTCCTCGCTATCAATAACGAATTTTGGCCATATCTCTGTTAACCGTAGGTAGAACGAATTTTGTCATCAAAGAAAGTATCAGTAAGAGAGAAAACCCGGAGGGGGGAGGGGATGTGCGGTCAGTTTGACCATTGGATCAGACGGGGATGTGTGGTCAGTTTTGGGGTAGTTTTTGGCCTGAAGATTCTGGGATTGGGGTATACTTTCCTGGGAAAATTTCTGGGATTGGGGTATACTTTCATTGGGTTATTTTCTGGGATTCGGGAGTACAGTTTTACTAACAATTCTGGCAATGGGTGTTGAACGACTAGGGAATATTCTAAGAAGAACATGTGCTCAGTTTTAGGCGAAAAAGATAGTTCAGTTGTTTTTATATCGAAAACGAGCCTTCAGAACCTCGTTCCAATGGCTCTGCCCACATTGGTCTAAAAATCCTCACACTCAGCCCTCAAAAATTCAAATAAATTCAATTCAAAATTCTGGGATTGGGTATCAATATCTAACCAATGTTCGGGGATAGGGTATATCAACCTAAATTCTGGGATTCGGTCATAACAGAAATCCTTGTGGTGCACGTCCCTGTATGAACTTATATTAAATATCCCCCCCCCCTTCGGGAGAAAAACCATAAAGTTTCAGTGTCATCCTTATCTTCCACTATGGACTTGTAACAGGGTCATTGATTGATTAATTATCGAAAACGAAGTTTGATTCTTGTGCTGGGGACAACAAACAGGAACAAGTTTTCCTACGTTAAGTCTCATTTTCATCGCTGTGGAGCTTAAATGTTGGATAACTTGCAGGGCATCTTTTAACATACAAAGTGGTGGTGAATTTCCCTACCAGCCCCTTCAATGTCCCCACCAGTAATGCCCATTTCCCCACCAGTGAGATGCCCTTTTCTGTCAAAAAATCTTTTCTTCAGTATATGATAAATGTAGATTCAGGACATGTTTGATAAAAGATGCAATGAAATCTGCATTTTCATAGCACCGCTTTATGCTATCAGATTTGTAATCTCGTTTTACAGTTTTTTTTAATGTTAATTTGGTATTAGATAATAACGTTGTTTCAAAAAATTCATTATTGTCAGTGAGTCCGTGAGTCCCACAGGGTGTCTCAAAAACATTGTTCAGCGTTTGGTGAAATATTAAAAAATAATGATAAATTGAACGGACTCCATGGAAAGGAAATCCTTCTCTAAGATCTTTAATTAATTTTAGAAACCAGAATCTTGAAAATCCGCTGAATATTCACGGAGCTACAAGCTCTTGAAGTTCACGATTGTGCGAAAGCTGAAACCAGAGGCATAGCATTTGTAGTGAATGTAGCATGGGGCTGTAGTTTGTTTTNTCTTTTTTCATGTCTTTTTTATACAAATGAAGACGAAATATGACGGGCAAATATATTGTATAATGAAATATTTTTCTAGAAAGCAATTTCAGCTTGAAGGTTGGTAAAGGTGTTAACAAATAACGGAGGAGAAGGCCCACAGCTATTTTCAGTGTTATTATTATGGTTTACACTTTGCACTGGGGACTAATTAGTATAATTTCTTTACATAAACACGACAATGATTTGATTAAGTGACCCAGTACTGGCTCCAAAAAATCTAATAGCTATCGGCTATGACTTAGCACCAGCGTCAGATCTATCTCATAGCTATCTGTAAGTATCAGCAAGTGTCAAAACAAAGAGAGATAACCTAACATAGGTGTTGTTTTGTTATCATACTTGGCTTAAGATACTGGGACTAGATAACTACATACATAGTCATTAACTTTACTACCAAATGAGTTTGTTTGCTCTTTTGACAGTTTGCTCAATTCGTCTCCTCGTGGGCGTTAAGAAACGCAGTAGTTGTTCCTACAATAGTTTTTTTCCTCCCTGTGTCCCTATGCCCGTGAAGGTTGTTGTTGTTGTGCCTGGTTTTCTTGTATCCCTGTGTTCTGATTTGAGTAACAACAACCTTCACGGGCATAGGGACACAGGGAGGTAAAAACTGTTGTAGGAATAACTACAGCGTTCCTTAACGCCCATGATCTCCTTTTAGTTTTGATTTGAAATGGTTGATATTTTAAAATCAATTATATGATGATCTGTTAAACTTTTTAAATTCTTCTTAGCTGATATTTTTACCAATTAGGAATGGCCAGGATCCCATTCAAGGAAGCATTAAGAAAGGGTTATTTGATGGTAAAAGGACGAGGACTAAGACAAGTTCTCCAATTTTCTGAAAGTTGGCTTTGATTGTCAATCACAAATGCTATCATTTTGAGAATGTAGGAGTTTCTACTCACTACTTTTTTAAGCCAGTTGCTACCTTTGAAAAGATGCACTTATGTTTGAAAAAGGGGGCGGAGGCGTTGCACTGCATAGTTTTGTTGCCTGCCACTCACCATGGGCCTTCGTGGTAAACAATTCTCGACATTGATGGCAAGACTTCTTTTACATTTCCTCCTTTGAATATTTGGTGCCTACAATCCTTCACAAAAATTGTGAGACTGCATCCCCTTCCCCTCAGTCAATGTTGTTTGGTGTGATTATGGTGTGACTGGATGTAAATTTGATTTGGAAACATTGCTTGGAATCACAACATTAACTGAGGGGGGAGGGGATGTTACAGGGGCAGGAAAAAATGATTTTTCTGCGGTAGAGACAAGGGAGTACTAAAATGTTGGGATTTTATTTGTTGGTCTCAATATATTTTGTGAAGTATTTTAGGTACCCAGTTTAAGCTTCACAAACTTAGCCCGTTGTTTTGTAACAAGAATTGATATGGCAACAAATAGAATTTTATCAGGTCTTGAGTTATACCTTGTAATCAAGATCCACTTCTATTCGAGCACTCTTTGTGTTTTTGATGAATTGTTTAGCATGAATGAATAAATGCATAAATGATTGTTGAATAGAGAGCAGGACCAAATGTGCACTAATAACAAACAAATGCTTTCCAAGACTTAACTGTGGACAAATTTTCTTCTGTTATCCACTCTTTGCTGGTTTTGACATCATTTTACCTGATGCGCCAAAAAATAACTATCCACTTTTGACAGGCCACGACAAATCAGACACTGGACTGATTTTGAAGATTTATGACTTAATCTTTAGCTATAATCCAGAATTAGATTCCAGGATTTTAAAAATTTTTTAGTCTTCCGTTTCTTGAGTTATAAGCGAGTTTCTTAAAATTTTCCTTCTCGAAAACACTGAAAAACGATAAGATTTTCTAAACACTCGACATGACTGGATAAAGAGAAAACTTTTTCTTGGTGATTTAGAAATCGATTAGTTATACTGCTGCTGCACGAGCGTTAGTTCAATGCTGAGAGAAAAGTAACATTACTTTTAATGATATAAAGAAATGTATTTCCTTTTGTAATTTCATTGAATTTATACTTTGGTGCACGTAGTAGGTACTGCGTTCCTGTGTCAAGGGGGTTAAAGGGACAACATTGAAGCGCTATTAGGTCAAGTAAGAATGGAGTCTCGTTGAATTGTCATGCGGGAAACGGCTTGGCGCCGTGCGTCATTGCAACTACTCCAGAATTTCGCAACCAGGCCGGTCGTTGAACAAACGCTCGTGCAGCAGAATATAACTAATTCTTTTGTAAATTCCCAAATCAGCACGAAAAAGTTTTCTCTTTGTCCATTCATGCCGAATTTTTAGAAAGTATGATCGACGTTTCTTGATAGTTGTCAGTGTTTTCGAAACCGAAAATTAAGAAACTCTCTTATAGCTACAGAAACAGAAGGTTAAAAAATTTGCAAAACTCCTAGAATCTAATTCTGGATTTTAGCTAAAGATTAAGTCATAAATCTTCATAATTGGTCCAGTGTAAGATTTATCATGGTTTGTCAAAAGTAGATTTTTTTTGACGCAACCAAGATAAGGCTCAAATCCTTACTGGTTGCCAGAGCACGCGGAAATCATCCAATTTCATGCTAATCAGCCAACGACATCACCGCTTTCTAGTCCCTTGATATAAATTCGGCTGTTCGAGGTGAATTTTCTAGTACCCTCACAAAAATTGAAATGGATGCTAAATTACTGCAGTTATTCGCAATGTTTTTTGATAAATCAGTTGTAGAGATATCCGTCCAGAGTTGTTTCCATGTATAAAAACATATCTTATTTGGAGCCGGAGCTGCATTCATCCTCCGGTCGAAGAATATTGACCTTCGTTGAAATATCGATAGAAATCTCTACAAANTAAATCTTCATAATTGGTCCAGTGTAAGATTTATCATGGTTTGTCAAAAGTAGATTTTTTTTGACGCAACCAAGATAAGGCTCAAATCCTTACTGGTTGCCAGAGCACGCGGAAATCATCCAATTTCATGCTAATCAGCCAACGACATCACCGCTTTCTAGTCCCTTGATATAAATTCGGCTGTTCGAGGTGAATTTTCTAGTACCCTCACAAAAATTGAAATGGATGCTAAATTACTGCAGTTATTCGCAATGTTTTTTGATAAATCAGTTGTAGAGATATCCGTCCAGAGTTGTTTCCATGTATAAAAACATATCTTATTTGGAGCCGGAGCTGCATTCATCCTCCGGTCGAAGAATATTGACCTTCGTTGAAATATCGATAGAAATCTCTACAAATGAGATATAAAGATGAGGATTTCAGCGATTATACATATTGCCATGAACAATAACCTAAACAACAGAGAAAAATATGGACCAACGAAATATTTTACAATTTAGCAAAGACTTTTTTTTTTTAATTTGCAGAAGTACAAACGACAAACGAAGTCAAACTGATGCCCGAATCATTGCTAAGTGAATCATCTAGCTTAAAAATTTTATCTAAACTTTTTCGAGGCAATGGAAAGGGTTTTATGCGAGGAGAAGCTTAGGCCCAGATGATATCACTGCCAGAAGTCACTGAAAATTGTCTGCGATTTTGAGATTTAATAGAAGCGAATGTGTTTAGGTTATTGCTCATGGCAATATGTATTATCGCTGAAATCCTCATCTTTATATCTCATTTGTAGAGATTTCTATCGATATTTCAACGAAGGTCAATATTCTTCTACCGGAAAATGAATGCAGCTCCGGCTCCAAATAAGATATGTTTCTATACATGGAAACAACTCTGGACGGACATCTCTACAACTGATTTATCAAAAAACATTGCGAATAACTTCAGTAATTTAGCATCCATTTCACTTTTTGTGAGGGTACTAGAAAATTCACCTCGAACAGCCGATTTTGTATCAAGGGACTAGAAAGCGGTGATGTCATTGGCTGATTAGCATGAAATTGGATGATTTCGGCGTGCTCTGGCAACCAGTAAGGATTTGAGCCTTATCTTGGCGCACCCGGTACTCTGAGAGAAGGCCATCTTTTTGACTGGTCGAAAAAGGAAGTATCGTTGAAATATGTGGTAATAGGTTACTTGATAGAAAACACGGCACAAGATAAAGCAATGAGCTGAACCAATCAAAAGTTGTAACAAATCGGCATGTAGACTGGACAGAGAACCATAATTAATCAATTTTAATCAAAAAGGTTGAAATTTATCAAAAGAAGACAAGTAAAAACTATAAGATGAGTTTAAATAGACCAAGCTAGCCATGATAAGATAATACTTACCTGGATGTTTTCTACTTTGATGTGATGAAATGACCCAACAAATTCTCTCTTAAGAAGGGATCATTCAAGATGCCCCAATGGTACCAATAAATTACATTAAGAATGAGGCTTAAATAGATCTGTGACCAGGTTAATTGTCACAATCAGATAATACTTACCTGGAGCTTTTCTACTTTGATGTGATAAAGTGACCCAACAAAACTGGTACAATTATTCCCTATAATAAGGGACCATTCTTTATGCCCATTTGGTACCAGTAAATTGCACTAAGAATATAAGAAGGGCGTAAATAGGTAGATCTATGACCAGTTAATTGCCATAATAAGATATTAATTAACTGGAGGTTTCTCTTTCTTTTATGTGATAAAATGACCCAAGAGAAGTTATAGCACTTCCACCCAACAGGAAGCCAAATGCAAACATGTAAGATGAGTTTAAATAGATTTATGACCTGGTACATTGTCGTAAATAGATACTACTTATTGACGTTTCTCCAGATTTTATGTGATAAAATGACCCACGAGAAGTTGTAATATTTCCATCTAAGGTGCTGTTTACATGAAGGAGGGCTAGCCCTCTTTGCCGAGATCTCACCTTCTGGTATAATCCCTTACTAAATTATTTTTCGTTTATATATGGGAGGAGGGCTAGCCCTCCCAGGCGAGATCTCGCTATTGAGTACCCGAGATCTCGCCTTGGAGGGCTGGAAATTTCCCACATAAAAGCAATCAATTGGGCTAGCCCTCCTAGGTTAGCAGGCGGAAACAATATAATCAATGCAGAACAATAGGATTCGAATTGTTGGCGCCATCAAGTCTAGCCCTTCTAGGAGTGCTAGCTCTCCAAGTAAACTCAAAATAAAATCCAGACCTTCTCAAATAAACAGCACAAAATTGGAGGTCAAATGAACTATTATAAGATGAGTTAAAATTGATCTACTTTTTCATCTAAAAATTAGAAGTACAAAAAAGGAACTAAACTAAGTTTAAATAAATCTTTGCCCAGGTCAATTGCCATAATCAAATATTATTTACCTCGAGGCTCTCCAGTCTGACGTGATAAAATGACCCAAAAAAACTGGTACCGCTTCTTCCTAATAAGAAGCCNATATAAAAGCAATCAATTGGGCTAGCCCTCCTAGGTTAGCAGGCGGAAACAATATAATCAATGCAGAACAATAGGATTCGAATTGTTGGCGCCATCAAGTCTAGCCCTTCTAGGAGTGCTAGCTCTCCAAGTAAACTCAAAATTAAATTTAGACCTTCTCAAATAAACAGCACAAAATTGGAGGTCAAATAAACTATTATAAGATGAGTTAAAATTGATCTACTTTTTCATCTAAAAATTAGAAGTACAAAAAAGGAACTAAACTAAGTTTAAATAAATCTTTGCCCAGGTCAATTGCCATAATCAAATATTATTTACCTCGAGGCTCTCCAGTCTGACGTGATAAAATGACCCAAAAAAACTGGTACAGCTTCTTCCTAATAAGAAGCCAGTCATTTTCTTGGGTCACAATAAATTGATGTGATTTCCTTATCATATTAGAATAATCATGCCGAACAACCTTGAATCTTTTTACTGAATATGTTACAATTTCATGAAAAAAGCAGAGAACACTTCATTTCAACTCACAATTTGCCGGCCAGCAGCGTCACTAAAGTTCGGTTAATAAATTAATCTATTCATTAATCGTAACCAACTACTTTTCCTGACTATGACAGACAATGAAAATTAATCTCTTTATCAAGTATATGTTTAAAATTGAATGTAGCTTAAATATAAATTTTTAAGGTAAAGAAAGATCATGCGTGGTAAGTGCAGACAGTTTCAGTGTTTACTTAAATGTAGAATTGAGAATTTTCACAACTTGGAATGAAAATTTATCTCACTAAAATATATCGAGCGTTTTAAAGTCATAGACGATTGAGTTTTGAATCCTTTCCTGAAAAAGCTTTCAAAGAGGTAATAATTCTAAAATAATTGGCTGTTTTCAGTTTGAAAGTCATACAGTAAGAGACTGCAAAATAGAAACCACTTTTTAAGAAACTTCAGGTTGATTTTTTTGAGAAATGATACCCTTATATGAGAAATTTCTATAAATTTTAATAGGACTCTAAACTGGCTGTTTTGAAGAAAGTGGTTTCTATTTTGCGAATTCTTACAATAGCAACATTTCAGAAACAGTTTTCACCCTAATTTTAATGAAATACATTTTCACGTCTAATGTGGCCTATATCCAATTAACAATTCACCACTATGAATTTTATCCAACCAAACTTTTTCACTCAACCGCAGAGCAGCAATGTGGGCATTTTTCATGCAAAATTGTTCACGAATATCCAAGAATGTGTTGTAAACAACGCAATTTTCATGTCTCCGATATCACAAAGACCTCACATCATCAGCACAGTCAACAAGAAGGTTTTGTTCTCTCCGTTTTTATTGATTTGTTTGCGTACACAAAAGGCTGCATAAAGGTGCATATACAACTGTAATATAATATAACATAATATAACTGTTCTTGAGACATACATATTACCTTGTGACATCGGGGACCTGAATTGTTTATTTCACGAAGTTTACTCCTGCTCTCTAATAATGGACTTTTAAAAGTTAGTCATTTGTCATTAGAAAGAACTGTTAGACGAATAAATTGCACTATTAATGAATGAATGAATGAATGAATGAACGAATGAACGAATGAACGAATGAACGAATGAACGAATGAACGAATGAACGAATGAACCAACCTAGTTCCCANTTTTAATGAAATACATTTTCACGTCTAATGTGGCCTATATCCAATTAACAATTCACCACTATGAATTTTATCCAACGAAACTTTTTCACTCAACCGCAGAGCAGCAATGTGGGCATTTTTCATGCAAAATTGTTCACGAATATCCAAGAATGTGTTGTAAACAACGCAATTTTCATGTCTCCGATATCACAAAGACCTCACATCATCAGCACAGTCAACAAGAAGGTTTTGTTCTCTCCGTTTTTATTGATTTGTTTGCGTACACAAAAGGCTGCATAAAGGTGCATATACAACTGTAATATAATATAACATAATATAACTGTTCTTGAGACATACAAATTACCTTGTGACATCGGGGACCTGAATTGTTTATTTCACGAAGTTTACTCCTGCTCTCTAATAATGGACTTTTAAAAGTTAGTCATTTGTCATTAGAAAGAACTGTTAGACGAATAAATTGCACTATTAATGAATGAATGAATGAATGAATGAATGAATGAATGAATGAATGAATGAATGAATGAATGAATGAATGAATGAATGAATGAATGAATGAATGAATGAACGAATGAACGAATGAACCAACCTCGTTCCCAGGGTGTTCTGACGTCATACGCTTGTCACGAAGCCGAGTGAACACCCTTGTACACGTGGTCCCAATCCGCCCAAAATAAGGGCGGATTAGCAGCCATTATGGATTTGCGGTTGGCAGGGTAACGCTCATTATGTGACCTCGATTCCAAACAACAAAGCATCATTGTAGTGGTTGTTACTTAGTGACTAGATTTTATTGTTGTTATTCGAATAATTAGTAAGATTTCGAGAAATAGTTTGTGTTATCTATTGTTTTCGAATAGCCAATCAAGTTGCAGAACGGCCACTTGTATCCCAGAGTAGAGGTAAAGCAACGAACTCACTCTGGGGACGAGATTGCGAATGAACGAATGAACGAATGAACGAATGAACGAATGAACGAATGAACGAATTGACGAAAGAACGAATGAACAAATAAACGAATGAATGAATGAATGAATGAATGAATGAATGAATGAATGAATGAATGAATGAATGAATGAATGAATGAATGAATGAATGAATGAATATATCAATATATGAATTTATGAATATATGAATATATGAACATAAGAACATAAGAATATAATAATAAATGAAATTAGGAATCCCCCTTTATGATCATTCGTGAAGAATGAAGTGATTGCTATTTTATCAATTGAGAAGGTTTTTCACAAGCAAGTGAGCTCGTTGAATAACAGTAGCAACAGTAAGTTTCATGAGTCTAGCACATGGCAAAGATTAGCTCTTTCTGCTTTTTAAAGGAACAATTTTTTATTTTTGTGTCTCAGAAACGTGCACAAACTTGGGAGAACTTCCATTTTTCAGTATTGTTGAAGAGATAAGAATGAAAATGCTACTCTATCATTTCAAAATAGATGATAGCGCTCTTGGCATCCTCTGGCACAATTATAGCGATTTTTGTTCACAAAACGCTAAATTTTTGCATTTTTGGACTACAAATTATTCTAGCCAAGGGTATCTTCAGAAAATTGATCTAGCCAACGGTACAATTTTGAAAATGCGGGGGCACACCCCACCCAAAATTTGGTAAAGAACCCCCCCCCCCCTCGTGGGAAGAGGAGCGTACTATTTTCATGAAAAGTCACAAAATTTTAACTTGCTGATGTGTTTTAAGAACGGAATCTCAAGAAAAACTATGCTGGGCCTATTCAACCGCCAATGTCAAAATTTACATGGCCAGGAAGCTCTACCTTAGCTGTGTCCAAATCTATGTTCCATTTATTTCCTTACTACATACCGGGTGTCCCAAACAAGTACTCCCGTTTAAACAATCACCAAAACTCCATTATCACACCTATCATAGAGTTTTCTTTTTGATCTGTTTTTGTGAAGATCCAAAGATACTTAAAGATGATAAAATGTAGTATTTCATTAGTTAAAGGGTATAAAGTGACGGGTTAAAAATCTCATTCTGAGCTCTTTAAGCAATATTGTAAATCTTGCGTAGGAGCCATTATTTTGAGATTTCTTATTATCCGTCAAGTCCACAATGATATTTTGACTTTTATTCTGACATTTATGACAAAACTAGAAGCTTGATATACAAAAAGAGATTAATCTGGTAACCATCAGCCCTTTTTGCAGTATGCTTCAAAATCAGACAGCTCTAAATTAGAGCCAAATTTGCTCATTCTAAAACCAATCACAAGATCAATATCTGGGAAAATAGTTTGGCCTTTGATCTACTTGCCAAAAATAAATTTAGAGATCGACCAAGTAATCAAATCTTGGTGATTTTTCAAACAGGAGTACTTTTTTGGGACAGCCAGTAGATGTTTGTCTACATACTAAAAAGGTCTGGGGTTAGCAGATTTTAGACAATCTGCTTTTCTCGATAACGGGAGAAAACAGCCGGTAGCAAAACAATACAACGAGAACGAATATTACTGTAGAAAGATCCCTTGGAAGAGCGGCTGGGGAGCGGCTTTGGCAAATAACCTGGACTGGACACTATCTATGGAATATTTATTTTGGCAGACAATTTTTAATAAAGTTGATATCTTGCAGACATGGTATCTGTACGTAAACATTGAGAAATTAAAGGAATAAGATGAAATTGTTCCATTTCCTTTGAAGTACCTTTTTGCTTGGTTACTATCAAGTTAATAAAATAAGATCACAATCCAGCAAAGAAGACAGTGAATTAATTACATCTTTGCAAACAAATTGCCTTGTAACAAACTAATCAAAAAGGAAATTGTTACGGGAAAGGAATGGATTAGAAAAGAGCCTAAAGGATCATATCTTTTTCTTTTCAACAACCAAATAAGAATATGAAAGCATCTTATTAGGTCAGAGTTTAGAGGAGACCAGTGGACTAGTTGTAACAATTTTTGGAAAAAGGGAACTTCCTCCTTATAGCAACACCAGAAGCAGATTCTTTATGATACCGGATGTCCCAAAAAAAGTACTCCCGTTTGTTAGAATGTAGCGCCATATTGAAAAAAGATACCATTTTGAAGTGTTGACTTTCGCATTGATTAAAGGCTAACTTAGATGTCAATAGTTTTATTTTTACCTTAGGTCAAATATTCTTGGAGTTATGAGTTCCGAAACGCAAGATTATCGTTAAGACTAAAACAGCAGGCCAAAGTGTTATGGAGGAGTAAGGCACAGGTCGTCCAAAATTTTTACAAGGCTTCACTAGCACCGCTTCTTTAGATGAAGTTTTGTTGTTGAAACCTTGTAAAACTTTGGACGACCTGTGCCTGACTCCTCCATAACACTTTGGCCTACTGTTTTAGTTTTGACATATTTTAGTTTTAGTTTAGTCAGCATAGCCTCCAAATCTTTAAAAAACATTGCACGGATGGGTAATGCATCTTTTGTTTGACTTTATGGCTTGAAAGGAACTTCAGGTAAGAAACCCTAATATCTTGATTATTTTCAGAATTACAGCGGTTTTCTTTTTATTGAAAGAACTCACAAAAAGTTTTGAAAAAAATTAAAATATTCGTAGATCCTAAATGGAAATATGAAAAACGGCACAATCTTCAAGAAAACTATAGTTTATGAAGGTCTATAATATGGCTGCAAGCAAAAATCTGTAGCTTTTCTAGTTTACGATTTAGCAATTTGATGACGTCACATTCTCAAAACTGGCGACAGCAAAGAAGACGCTGTAATTCTGAAAATAATCAAGATATTAGAGAGTTTACATAAAGGACTATAGCAAAGGTCTTGAAGTTCCTTTCAAGCCATAAAGTCAAACAAAAGATGCATTACCCATCCGTGCAATGTTTTTTTAAAGATGCCAAAGATTTGGAGGCTATGCT